>ML220156.1:2161-180306 GCA_004786065.1 Ascodesmis nigricans | reverse complement strand
AATCAGAGGACGAGGATAGAGCCGAAGAAGACCGGGTACATGAGGAATGGGGGTGGGAGGAAGAGTATGGAGTGGAGGAGGATATGAGCACATAGTAAAGCAAGGGAAGAAGAAACCGGTAGATGCAGGAGAGTCTAAGTGCACAGCAGTGTACAGCTCAAAAGGTGGCCACTGCAAAGGCAGCAAGGCCGGCGAGAGAATGGTTGAAAACGGATGAAACAGAGTTTTTTTTTTTTTTTTCGAGTAGATGCAGTACGACACTGCGGAAAGGGGACGCTTTGTATGTTAGTTCTCGCGCCATATCCCAAAGGGACGCATGCGCTTAAATGATTACAATCAATCAATCAAACAAATTCTCCCACCAGGACCGAGTCGAAGAAGAGCGGGTGCTCGATGAATGGGGATGGGAGAGAGAGGACGGGGGAGAAGAGGATATGAGCATATAAAGAAGCAAGGGAAGAAGAAACCGGTGGATATAGGAGAGTATAAGTGCACAGCAGGGTACAACTCAAAAGGCGGCCACTGCAAAGGCAGCAAGGCCGGCGAGAGAATGGTTGAAAACGGATGAAGCAGAGTCTGTCGAATAGAAGCAGCGTTATGCTGCGGAAAGGGGGTGTTTTGTATGTTAGTTCTCGCGCCATATCCCAAAGGGACGCATGCGCTTAAATGATTACAATCAATCAATCAATCAATCTGAATGCAAAGGGTTGCAGACTACTATTGGTGTGGAAAGGGTTCAGGGCTGGTCTGGTGACGGCGGAGGGATTTGGTGAGGGGGTTGATGAGGTTCGGAGTGGTTCGAGAGGGGGGCGGTGGCGGTGAAGGGTGGGGAAAGTGAGGGGCGAAGTTGTTGACGGCAAGCTGGATGTGGGTATATGGGATGGAAGCCATGCAATATGGAAAGCGATTCGGCAAGGGTATAGATACCTGTGCTTAAGAGTATGAAGCGGAACGCCAGTTGTGCCCGATGTTCCGATCACTGAAGGAGGTACACAGTTTATCACCACCCTTATAGCATCTCCTCGAGGTTTTTTTTTGTCAAAATACCCAACACACATATTCCTGAACATCCTTCCATCCAATCTTTCATGTCAAAAGTCCTGTCCACTTAATCAGAGTCGCTTTTCTCCGCTTCTTCTTCCTCTTCCTCCTCCTTTTCCTCCGGACTCTCTATCGGCTGTTTCGCCATCTTGTTGACCAGCTTCTTGTACTGCAAACACCAATGCATCTTCACCACATACTCCTGTAGCAGGGGCATATGAAACTCCGGAAACTCCCTAAACACCTCCTCCATCTCCCACGTAACCCTCGGAGCCCAAATTATCATCCACACCGCCGCAAGCTGCACCAACTCCTTAACACTCTTCCACGCATCCCTCTCCGGCTCCGGCTCCCCCCACACAACCTTAATCAGATTCTTGACCTGCTTAACCATCGCATCTGTGATCTCCGGGTACTCGCCCCCGCTCGCGATACTTTGATAATCCGATATCTCGGACAGCTTCAACAGCGATCGGAGCCGTTTGTATACTGATCGTTTCAGCCGCGGCATCTCCATAAAATCCGCGAGATCGTAGACCCGGAAATGCTCCACCGCCGCAGTCTCAGCGGGTTCATCGCCGTCATAAGTGATGTGGTAGTTGTCGGTGTACACCCACGTCAGCACTCGACAAACAGTTTCAACGGAGTGGTGGGCGAAGTTAAACACCGTGATGTTGTCATGGTCGCAGGAGTCAAAGATTTCGAGTTTCCGTAAACGGGAGCCCTGGGGTTTGTGAGTCGTTCTTTGTGGGCGGGACTCGTGGTCAGAGTCCTCGCTGGAGTTGTCTTCGACTTTGACGATGATTGGACGGTTCTTGTCTTGCCCAGTGTTCTTCTCTTTTGCGCGGTGCGGTTTGGGGTCGTTTCGAGGTGAAATGGGTCGAGAGAGGGTGCGGAAATCGCGTTTGGGGCCTTTGGCTTTGTGTTCGGTGACATTTTTGGTGAAGAAGGTGGTTCGGAGAGAGAGGATGTTGAGGTGGGCGTGGTAGCCGCCGTAGTGTTCGGGAGGAGAGGGACCGATGAGGATGTCGGAGTAGGAAGAGGAGAAGAGGAGGCTGTGCTCGGAGGACAGAAGAGGTCAGCGGGGCCTTGTTGAAAGGTGTGTTTTTCAGCGGGTTCGACGTAGTTGCGGTTTTTGACTTACTTGCTGAGTTTTCCGTTGCGGCGATCTTTTTTGGTCATCGTGATGGGTAAGATTTCTGTGGAGTATGTGCTGGCGCTGGGAAATTTGATCCTTTGAACAATCAGCTGAGCTCAGTGGGTGGAACGAGGGGAAGGCTGCGTGGAATACTCATATCAGTGATGAACATCCAACATTGCTGGGTCTGAGTTCGTCCAGCTGGTGAGAGTGGTTAATCCAGCAGGGATCCTCAGCCAGAACCTCCAGATATAGTTTGTGTTGTGGGAATATGGGCGTGGTCCGAGTGATGGCGTCCAGTACTGTTCTGGTGGGAGAATGATTGATTGATTGATTGTAATCATTTTAGCGCATGCGTCCCTTTGGGATATGGCGCGAGAACTAACATACAAAACGTCCCCTTTCCGCAGTGTTATACTGCATCTACTCAAAAACTCAGTTTCATCCGTTTTCAACCATTTTCTCGCCGGCCTTGCTGCCTTTGCAGTGGCCGCCTTTTGAGCTGTACACTGCGGTAAACTGCGGTGCACTTAGACTCTCCTATACCCACCGGCGTTTCTTCTCTTGCTTTACTATGTGCTCATATCCTCCTCCACTCCATACTCTTTCTCCCGCCTCCATTCCTCATGTACCCGCTCTTCTTCGGCTCTGTCCTCGTCCTCTGATTTTGGTCTTCCCACCAGCGTTTCTTCGATGAATTTTATTGATTGATTGATTGATTGATTGTAATCATTTAAGCGCATGTGTCCCTTTGGGATATGGCGCGAGAACTAACATACAAACGTCCCCTTTCCGCAGCATCATACTGCATCTATCCAAGCTCTGTTTCATCCGTTTTCAACCATTTTCTCACCAGCCTTGCTGCCTCTACAGTGGCCGCCTTTTGAGCTGTACGCTTGCTGCGTACTTAGACTCTCCTATATCCTCCAATTATCTCTTCTTCAGCGTTATGCATATGTATCCTCCTCCCCCGTTACCCACTCTCTGCCTCCTCTTCTTCCCATCCCCATTCCTCGTGCTCCCGCTCGTCTCTGGCTCGGTCCTCTTCTTCTGTTTTTGGTCTACCCACAAGCGTTTCTTCGATGAATGTAAGGATCGCTGAGGTGGCCCTGGGTTCCGCGAAGTCCTGGTGGAAGATTGATTGATTGATTGATTGTAATCATTTAAGCGCATGCGTCCCTTTGGGATATGGCGCGAGAACTAACATACAAAACACCCCCTTTCCGCAGCATAACGCTGCTTCTATTCGACAGACTCTGCTTCATCCGTTTTCAACCATTCTCTCGCCGGCCTTGCTGCCTTTGCAGTGGCCGCCTTTTGAGTTGTACCCTGCTGTGCACTTATACTCTCCTATATCCACCGGTTTCTTCTTCCCTTGCTTCTTTATATGCTCATATCCTCTTCTCCCCCGTCCTCTCTCTCCCATCCCCATTCATCGAGCACCCGCTCTTCTTCGACTCGGTCCTGGTGGGAGAATTTGTTTGATTGATTGATTGTAATCATTTAAGCGCATGCGTCCCTTTGGGATATGGCGCGAGAACTAACATACAAAGCGTCCCCTTTCCGCAGTGTCGTACTGCATCTACTCGAAAAAAAAAAAAAAAACTCTGTTTCATCCGTTTTCAACCATTCTCTCGCCGGCCTTGCTGCCTTTGCAGTGGCCGCCTTTTGAGCTGTACACTGCTGTGCACTTAGACTCTCCTGCATCTACCGGTTTCTTCTTCCCTTGCTTTACTATGTGCTCATATCCTCCTCCACTCCATACTCTTCCTCCCACCCCCATTCCTCATGTACCCGGTCTTCTTCGGCTCTATCCTCGTCCTCTGATTTTGGTCTTCCCACCAGCGTTTCTTCGATGAATTTTAGTATCGCCTGAGTGGCCCTGGGTTCCGCGAAGATTGTCGACAACGCGTGCGTCTTCATGAACCCTTCTTTCCTCAGCATGTTCCAGAGCCCCTCTTGCTCCCTTCTCCATGTTCTACACTCTTTGAACAGGTGGTCGCGGGTCTGGCGGGGTCTGTCGCACCACCAGCATTCGTCACTGTCTCTTTTTCCTATCGATTTTAAGTAGACCGCTGTGACTGCACGGTCTGCCGCAAACCTGTAGTATTGGAGAGCAACTTTTTTCCGAGCTTTTGCCGCTGTTGGGTCCGCTTTGGTCGACTTCCTGAGCTTGTACCGCTGGGGATAGTACTTTTGGCACTTCTCCCCAAACCTTGGTGGGAGAACCAACAATAGATTAATTTGTCTACATGTTTACTAGACTTTCGATTTGCTACAATCGGCCTTTGTGGTCTAGTCGTATGATACTCCCTTCGGGTCAAACCCTTGCGCCTCAGGCGTGAGCTGATATGGGAGTGGTCCCCGGTTCAATTCCGGGCAAGGGCCTTCTTTTACTTTTTTGTATGTTGTGATACCACCTTTTAACATTTGATTGCGAACCCAAGTTTTCGAGTGTTGTAGTTCTGAAATCTGATCATCTCTTTCTCGAACCGATGCTCGGACGCTCGCTTCGAAACACAACGTTGACCCTCCGGATAACGGCTCCTGACATGGACTTCATCGGGCCTTATCATCCGAAGCTGCAGTCACTGGAACAAATGGATTAGTGTTGTCCACGGGACCATCAGTTGCGCCACGCATTACGATGGTTGCAGGAACGCCACAATGCACAGCCACAGATCGCCACAGACGACGCAATCCGTTGGGAGCTCTGTCGCTTTGCTTCTTCTTCCGTGGATCTCACAAAACCTTGAGTGCCGCCCGACGTCGTCTTTTGGGGGCTTCTTTTCCAGAGCTTCTTCTGCTCTGCTGTTGGGGTTTGCGGTGCTTGCTCACTTCCTCTTCCTCTTCTTCTTCGACTCATCTCTCGCCAATCCGCAGAGGTTACTCTACACAGTTGAGCTGCTTGAACTGCCGACGTGAAGTTCAACAGGCCGAAACTTTCCACGATTGGAGCTCGAATACCAATCCTCTTGTTCTAGTACTCCCCTCACGATATCACAGTACCTCAGCTTGAAGCGCAACTCAACAAAGCGGAGACGAGCTTGGAGCTCTGGTGTCAGTGAAACACACGACCACGCACCATCACCTGCCACCTCACCAAGTAAGTTTCGGAACCTACCATGGTGCAAGGACTGTGAATCTTAATCGACCGTGCGGAGGAAAAAGGTATCATAAAACTAACACCATCATCAGAGCGTTTAACCCCAGCTTCGTCGTCGTCTTCGTCGTATCACACATCACCGGAATTCACAGCATAACTCCCTCCGTTACCGGGTCTTCACCTTCGCCACTCCTCCGAGTCAGAGCATATCGAAACATTCCAAGCACACCGCGGCACACGAGCTTATATCACCGTTGCCTCTCTCTCAGTTTCTCACTTCCATTCCCACCATCATCTCTGTTTTCACCACTCTGAACCTCTCCACCCCACCTACAGCCACAAACAACAGCCAAAATGCCCGTCAAATTCGTCGTCCTCGGCGTTATAGTTGTCGTCGCGGTCGGCGTAGCCGTCTACGAAAACGACGAACTTCGTCACAACATCTCGCAATTCATCGACCGACAACGCCGCAAGCTCGCCCAGCACATCCACGATTTCGCGGACAACGTTTCTGGGTCCCCACAACAACAAGCACACGCATACGGCTCACATGGGAATAGGGAGAGGAGGTTGAGTGAGAGCATGGCTATGACGGCGCAACCACAATCACGGCCACGGTTTGGTGACAGAGCGATGACGAGCGGTGTGGATGGTGTTGCCGGGGAGGCGGTGGAGCTGAGGCTACGAAATTCCCGGCGAGACAACAACAAGTCCGAGAACGAGGATGAGGGTGAGAGGAAGAAGGCCGCCACTGCAGCAGTCGTGGCAGCCGCTGCAGTCGCGGGTGTCAGTGTTGCCATCGTCGCTGGTGACGAAGACGAGGAGCATGAACTCGAGAAGGAGAGTGGATATGAGAGCGCTCTCCACCAGAACACTACTTCTGCGGCATCGACATCACAACAGCAACCATTACAAGAGGTGAGAGACTCGGTAATCTTTTCCGCCGCGGACGCTCCCTCGGAGTCAACAAAAACGATCTCGGCCGCGGGAACGGAAAACCCGTTTGAGAATGCCGCGAATGAGCTCCTGCCACAGCAGCAGCAGCAGCATCAGGAGGAGTTGCAGCAACAGCAGTATTGGAATATTCAGCAGTGGGCGGAAGATACGTTGGCGTTTGAGCATGGTGAAGAGGAGGAGGAGGGGGATGAGGAGGATGTCCTTGCGGGCGGGAGTGAGAGGGGGAGTCTTGGGAGTGAGTTTGAGGAGGTCGGGAGTGTGGCGAGTTGGACCGAGGTGGGGAGTGAGGTTAGTGGGGATGGATTGTGAGGGAGTCTTAAATGTTCGGGGGAGTAGGTGGAGGTGAGCGTGGGAGAAGATGCGGGGGAGGAGTAGGGGGAAGGGAGTACATACACCCAATAGCTTGTTGACATGTTTTCCATTGTCCTGGTATACATTGTTGTTGATGATGATGTCTACTATTCAGTAGTAGATAGCTCGTTGCATTAGGCAGGTAGCTTGTTGTATACGACGAGAAGCCACTTTTTCTTTTTCTTTTTTCTTGCTGCTCTGTATTTTCCGCTTTTCTTCACTTTGTAGTGTAGTTGTACAAAGTAGACCATCATCATCTTCATTATCATCATTTACCTAGCTATGAGGGGTTTCTTTTTTTTGTGTGTGCGCGTGCGTGTTCGTTCTCGTCTGACCGCCCCTTTCCGTCTGTGTGGATTCTGTTGAAAGCTCAAGACTCGGTCAGTTTACCTTGTTTGTTATATCGCAGGTCATTACACAGCTGAGCGAGAGGACAGAATGGACCACCCCTCTTCTTCTTCAACTTCGTCTTCAACTTCTTCTTCTAGCATTTCCGGGTCATGCGCTTGACATCTCTCTCTGGGTCTCGATTGTCCGATTGTGGCTGGTTGATTCACCCGATAAATCGTCGTGTTTATGATCCCGCTCCCAGGCTCTTCTCGATGTCTTCGGCTTGGGATTTTTCGCGCGAGAATCGTTCCTCTCTACTTCCTCTTCGTCCAGCTCCGTAGCTTTGGACCGAGAGCGAGAGCCGGCTGAAAACACACACACACACACACCCGCCGATCCCAGCTAGTGTCCAATGAGAATCAGAATCAATATTTACAACCCCTCTCGAGTCGCTCCCTCCCTCTGAGCAGAGCAGAGCAATTCAAAACATCCAACATCGAACCAATATCTTCTTGCCTCGAACTGTCTCCACCGTCTCCACCGTCTCCACCGTCTCCACCGTATCTCTCCCAAAGCTCTCGTCAAAACGGCAACGTCAACATCAACGGTAGTTAAACAGTAGAAAGACAAAACGTAGAGTACTTAAGTAGCAACACATCCTACCCGCCCGCCCGAATATACATAACTTACAGACTTACAGTCAATCAATCAATCTTACAGACGTATAGTACACCCACAAGGCGATAGAAATACAGCAATACAGCAATACAGTGAAGTACACGGCAACAAAAAGTTGAAAAAAAAACTAAAACTACACACACAGCTTACAGTAAATAACAAACATCACAACCAAAAACAACAACGACATAAACCACAACAACACGGACTTGAACACGAAGAACAAGAACAAGAAATCATAGAAAACAAAAATAAACCGTCTCCAATAAACGCCCCCCTCCCCTCACTGCACCCACTTCGAGTCACTTCGAGCCGCTTCGGGTTCATAACCCCAACCTGAACCTGAACTTGTAACCTCTCACCGTGACGTCTCTGCCCGGACTCTGCCACGACATCGAGCCCGTTTCCACCCCCCTCTCCCACTCCCCACAACCTGATATTGAGGGTTACGGTTGGGGTTACGGTTACGATTAGGGCTGCGACTAGAGTCGGCGGATCAGAGCAGAGCAGACTAGATCCAGAGCCAGAGCTGGGGTTACGGTTGGGGTTAAGGTTACGGTTAGGGTCGGCGACCAGAGCCAGAGTTGGGGGGGGGGACGCTCAAAACCCCCAACCTATACCCCCACTTCCTTTACACCCGCTATACCAACATCATCCGTCGCCGATACCCGCCGCCTCTGCTGATATGATTCCTGCGATTGCGACTGCGATTGTGGCTGTGATCGCGGCGGGGACGGGAGAAGGCCCCCAGATAATGGTGCTGACGCCGATGCTGATGCTGATGGTGGAGACTTCGGTGCTGGCTTGGATGATGTCGGTTGCAAGGAGGATGGGGAGGGGGGGTAGAGGGTGTTTGTGTTGCTTGTGTTGCTTGTGTTGCTGCTTGTGGCGGTGGAGGTGGGGGAGGTGGTGGTGGTGGAACTCGGGGGTTGTTTCGTCCTCGGTTTCGGTGTTAGGAGATTACCAGTGTTGTTGGTTCTGCTACTGCTACTACTAATACTACTACTGTTCCCTCCTCTACTACTCCCACCATCGCCGCCGCTTCCACCACCACCAGGCAGACTGGGCACACTCCTCCTCCTCATCTCTCCACCCCCCACCGCCCCTACCTTCCCGCGCTGCACAACCGCCCAACTCGGTCTCCTCCTCTGCATCTGCATCTGCTGTTGTGACGCTATATTCTGCTGATGCTGCGAGTTCCCAGGCGACGACAAAAACATCAGACTCTCGACTGCATCCTGTTCCATCGTCCTCTGCGCATCATTGTGCTGGGATGATGAGGAGGGCTGGGATGACGACAGCGGCGTCGACGGGATCATAGAGAGTGTTGATGAGGAGGCGGTGGAATGCAGGCTGCTATTGCTGGTGGTGTGGCGGGTGTGTGAGAGGGATGGGATGTGGCGGGTGGGGTTGTAGAGGGTTCTGCGGTAGTGATGATGATGATGCTGATGATCGGGGTATTGCTGATGGTGTTGCTGTTGATGATGGTATGATCGTTGATGATGCTGTTGAGGATATTGATATTGCTGCGGTGCCGGGTATGGCGGGTTAGAAGGCGCATACTGCTGTGGCCCCCCATTCGAACCCTTCCCAAGCAAAATCTTCTTCGTAATCGGATTGTGTTCGTGTTCTTTCCAAAAGCTTTCATACGTTCTGCCGGTAAGCGCATCCACAGCCGTAGTTGTCGCTGCTTGAGTATCCCCATTATAACTAGCTGTTGCGGGATCACTATTCGCCCTCCAGTGCCCACGGCGCCGGAACTCGTCGTCGCCAGTGCTGCTGGATTCCCGTTTTAACCGTAGCCGGGATGAAGACGAGGAGGTAGAACCAGGTGACGCGGCATTGCTGTGGATTATTCGTGCTTCGACTTGCGAGAGGGATTCGGTGGTCCAGTTGTTTTGGACTTTGAGGAGGGCGTAGGAGAGGCGGGCTTTGAGTTGGGATGACAACTATCATTGATTGATTAGCATATTAGCATAATGATAACAATCTTAACGAACACGACGGCCGAGTGGGGATGCATAGCCGATCCCCACCTCCGGGTACACGTGATCCCGTGAGTGCGTGACTCGAACACGCCCTCACCGTCAGTTCACTGGGGAGAATAAGAAAACCAGAGGGACCTCAACGAACCTGGCCAACGTCATGTCTATTCCCTTCTTCACCATTGACACTGTAGTCACCCATGTTCCCGGCAGCCTTAACGCTCCCACTGGCAGTCCTTTTCGCGGCCGTCGTGGACGCGTTCGGTGACCGCATCCCCATCCCCGCGCCCGAAAAGGAGTTATGAAACCCCCATGCTCCCGAGGGCGGCACTATCGGTGTGCCAGTAGTTGAAGACGCGACTGGCGGCGGTGGGGAGTCAGGGGTTGTCGTCATTGACCCCGATGAGGAGGAGGGCGTAGTCGAGGGGGAGAGCACGGCGGTGGTGGTTATGTCTTCGGGACGCGTGCTGGGGAGGTAGTCGAGCTGGTGATGGGAGACGGTGAGACCTGGGAGGGGGAGACACGGTGCTGATGATGCCATTGTGGTTGATGGTGTTGAGGAGATGACGGTCGTGGATGTGGATAGTGACTGTGAGGATACCATTGCGGAGGACAGAGACGACGACGACGACAACGAAGACGGAGGTATAGGCGGCGGCGGGCTCTCAGGCATGATTCCAACGGCGGCGCTGGCGGCAGTGGTGGCCATAGTTGATCTGCACGCGGGTCAACGGTCGCGACGAGGGCGATGATGGGGGTTGCTGACGCGCGCAGAGTGGTTGGAGGGTGTGCTATGGAGCCCGAAAAAGCAACGGCGTGGTCGATGCTCTTTGGAGGGAGTGTTGAATTTGGGGGGGGGGAGGAGGGAATATTGGGTGGACGTATATAGAGAAGGCGGTGATGAGGACTCGGGAGGAGGGCGCGCGTTGCTCATGGGAGACGCGGGGATCCACGTAACTACGCGATTCCCCCTCACTCGCGATCCGTCCGAGTCCGTCTTGAAGCGTCCGGGTGTCTCCTATCCCCTCCTTTTCGCTTCCTTTTCGCTTCCGTTTCTCCCTTTTCCTTTCTCCCTTTTCTCTCACTCCGTAGGCCACTACCGCCGACCCACCAACACTAAAGACCGAGTTTCTTGTATCCATCTTGTTGGAGTGTAGGAAGCGTGATCCCCAGATGATCATCCATCCCGCCCTACTATGTACTTTACTGCCTACATTATTGTACGAGCCGCCTTCTCATCCAGTCTGCGCATCCTCAGCGCAGGCACATCCGCCACGGTTCGCCTTCTTCTCTATGCTGGATTCCTTGTCGCCCGTGGTGGGCGTGCGGCGCGTGATACCCTGGGCCAATGTGACTGTGCATCACGAAGTCCCGTGAAGGGGTGGACGTGGCTGAGTGGCTGAGCGCCTGGAGGGGCTTTGTGCGGGGCAGGGGCAGAGCACATGACCATGAAATCAAATCATACAATTCCCAGTCATCACAGCTTTAGCGATACAATCTGATTATGGCGCAACAAGTCTAACTCCAGCCCCAAATCATTCTTCCGCCACTCCAACAACCGGTATACCGGCGTAAAAAACGCCACGGAAACGTCCGCCTCCCGGTTCAATGACAAGTAGAGAATAAACTCCTTTGATGTCGTAGCATCAAACGACAACAGTTCCATCTTGGTACTCTGTTACACTCCTTAGCGGCATCGCAGGTTTGGCGGCGATGACGCCCTGGGCAGCACAATGTGTATATTCGGTGATGTCGGTGCTGTTCCAGCTCGGTGATTTTTCAACGTCGTAGGATGTTGGGGACAACAAAGGGAGGAGGGCTGGAAAATAGCTTTATGAAACTTAAATATCGCAGTCACAAACCTTGCTGCTCGTCTAGTGATATTGGCGCATCATCACTCTGGTACGTCGAATTGAATTTTCAGACATGAATCGTGTCGTGTTCTGGATCGGTGATCGGTAGGTGTGAGGACGATAAAGCAGAACCGTGCTGTAAGTCCGAAGTTTGGTACGAAAAAGTCCTGTGTAGCACCTTCTCTGTGCTCCTTCTTCAGATCACTCGGACCCCTCAAGTCATCAGGATGTTGATTGTGCTACTGGCCCACGAGCCTTGACTGCCCGTTACATGCTGCTTCCCAGCAGTACTGTGCCAGGACGCTGACTGGCTGATGATGTAGCAGCAGAGCACATTTCAGCTGAACAATACTTTCGAACGGAACATCTGATAGGTCTCAATCATTGCAGCCAGTGAGACATGGCTAGTGGTTGACGACGTTGTTGCGAGAGGATGACGGAAGAGAGGTGTGAGAAGATGACGGTTGTGGAAGCGAGTTGAAGCCGTGGGATGATGGCGGTGATGAGAACTTGGAGACACGGAGGCGGTGACACACGGGGAATGGGGATCATGGCTTCGCATTCATGGTAATGAAATCATTTATGATTCAAGTATTATCAAGACCCATATGCAGATCGCCGACCTGATGACGTACCACTCTCGTCTGTGGTGGATCAACTCGCCTTCTGCCAGATCTCACTACCTCACTACCTGGTCCCTTGGCTGGCTGCAGGTGTCACCATGGCCAATCAGCGCTATGACGACTGGGGGCGGTGAGCTCATGGCAGTTCCCTTATAAGCTCCCGCCCTCACCTTCAGAGCCCAACACCATCCACCACGGCGCTCCGCAAAACCATCACGAAAACCTCGTTTCATCTATCAAACACCGTAAATCATCCGTAATCATGCCCGCCTACATTGTATGTCCTCACGACTTGCAGGCTATTGACAGAGCTGACACTCCGAAGGTCACTGCGAAGCCAGATTGCACCGACGAGGACGTCCAGGCGCTCAAGCAGCAATGCCGGGACAGGGGCGGAAACATCACTCACGAGTACACGCTCATTAAGGGCTTTGCGTGTGTTTCCATTGAGCCCTCGCTTCGAACCTGCACTGACTTGCGTCTTCAGTGTCGAATACCCAGAGAACGCTGTGATGACTCTGGAGAGCCACCCCCACGTCGATCATGTTGAGCAAGACCAAATTATGAAGACGCAGTAGACGGAGGCATTTTGGGATACTACGGAGGGGGTGTTGGGGTTTGTTTTTATACATATGATGTATGATATTTTTTTGATTTCACGAGTGGAAGTTGCGAGGCGGTGAAAGACAATCTGTCTGCAAATACAGCAGGAGCTCCCAACTAGCTCTGGATGTAGGTCGAAGCTCCTGGATACCCCGCTTTGACATGATAGGAGGGCGCCTAACTACACGGCATACATTGTTATCCCTCGCGGGCGTTCTGGTGATATGACGGGAACGTACTAGTTACCATATTGAATATGCCACAGTTAAAGGTTAGCATCGGCGTCATGGCCCCTTCTGGAACCGTCGCATGCCGTGGTGTTGGTGCTTGACCTATCACGAGTGACGTCTCATGCCGTCGTTGTTACACCAAGCGGCAGCATCGCGCTGGCCAGCCCATCAAGTTTTCAAAGCTCCAGAGCTGAGCTCCATCTCCTGTCACCACCACAAACACCGTGCCCCCTGAACCTCTCTTCTTCAACAACCTCCCATAATGCTGCTACGGCACGCAATACCCCGCCGGATATGTGCCCGCTCGCTGCCCCCAGCATTGACACCCTGGATCTCTCCCTTCAACCACCCACGGATACAACGGAGAGGAGCAGCCACAGAGGGTGGTTTCGGAGCTACAGAGCCGGCGACAGCAACCCAGAATGATTTAGACTTTTCTCCTAAGGATGACATTGTCAGTCTGGCAGAGAAGGAGCTTCATAAGTTGAGCCTCAACGACTTGATCCGGTTCGGCTGCCCTATCCATCCCCTCAGCTTCTCCTAACTTTTGGTGTTCAGTTTTGGCCGTCCTCCTCTGCCCGCTCAAGCTCTCCTCAAGTCCGCACGATTCACCCGGGAAGCACTTCCAATCCGCCTCTCTCGCCGTATCGTCGCGCTCCGCAACCTCCCCTATATTATCGTCTCCAACCCCCACATTTCCAGCATCTTTGAAAACTACCAGCACTCGCTCCGGACCATCCTCAGCTTCCCCCGAAACCACCCCACCACGCTCGCCGAAGAACTTGATTTCACCGAGCTCCTCACCACCATCGTCCAAACTCACCAAAACACCATCCCAACGCTCGCCCGCGGGTTCCTGGAATGCAGGAGATACACGACCCCCATCGAGGTCACCACCTTCCTCGACCAGCACCTTCGCGAACGCATCGGCACGCGATTAATGGCGGAACAACACATTGCGCTCCACCTTGCCAGCACCAAATCACCTGACAAACTCGACTCTGAAAACCTCACCAACCTCGTCAATGATTCCTACATTGGCTGCATCGACACGGCCCTCCAACCTGCCAAAATCATCCAATCCTGCGCTTCCTTCGTCGGTGACATTTGCGAACTCCGCTATGGCGTCCGGCCTCAAATCAAAATCGATGGCGACCCGGACGTAACCTTCCCCTACATCCCCGTGCACCTTGAATACATCCTCACGGAGCTCCTCAAAAACGCTTTCCGGGCCACTGTCGAATCCGGCTCCACGACCCCCGTCTACATCACGATCGCGAAAAACCCCTACCGTGAAGGCATTTCCATGCGAATCCGAGACTGCGGCGGCGGTATCGCGCCAGAGAATCTCGAGAATATCTGGAGCTACAGTTTCACCACGTTTGATGAGGATGAGGGGAGAAACGATGACGTGCTGGGAAGGTTTAATGATGCGGCTGGAGGAGCGGATGGTAGTACCATTGCGGGGCTGGGGTATGGGCTGCCGCTGTCGAGAGCGTATGCGGAGTACTTTGGTGGGAGCCTGACCCTCCAGACGTCATATGGCTGGGGAACGGATGTGTATTTGAAGTTGAAGGGGGTGGATGTGGGGGCTTTGTAAGGGGATGGGGAGGATTGGGTTGAGGGGCTGAAGGGAGGGATACGGAATTGTGATTGGGTTTCAACATATGGGCGCAAGGGCGTTTTTTTTTCACCGGTTTTACGAGGTTAATATGGCATGACAGTTTTGTCGCTTGGGAGGATAGCTACTACTGTTACTGTTACTGCTACTACTGCTTTTTTTTTTTTTTTTTTTTTTTAGTGTATCTAGATGCAGATGCGGAATTTCAGATTGGAGGGCACTGCACTGCATTTTTCTTTTCGTCAGCTATCGTTGTTTGTTTGTTTGTTGGGCGTGGAATGAGGCAGGGCGCGCTGGGAGAGGGAGTATTGGTTTCACGGGTTTAGTGGACGTGTATGGTGAGTTTCAAGTTGAAGTTGAAGTTGAGGTGAGAGACGCTGATGATGATGATGATGATGCTGATTTAATGTGGGTGGATTTGGTTTGTAATGTTAGACCTTCTTCAAGTTCAATGAGAGATCGTTTTTTTCACATTCATTTTCGTTCTTATTCTCACAGTGCTCTATCCTCCATCCCTCACCTCCCCCCCACACACACTCCCGCCATTCCCTTGGATATCTGGGTAACCCACGCGCACCCCCGATCCACGGAAGATTCCCATACAGCCCATCCCCATCTCCACCGGAACTTTCACCTCGGAATGGTGTGTCTGTCGTTTCCGACTCCACTGCGCTCCTGATCCACTTCTGCTATGGCTTAGACCTTACGGTCTTCATGCTACGGACATCATTGCCAAATATTGTTTTGGTGTTGGGTTGATACAAGATCTTCAGTCTCTTCACGGTACAAGGTAGGGCATGATTATTTCTTTCAACAAGATCATACTAACTCCTGTGTTAGCAGGATATCTCGTTGCGGGATTTCTGAGATCTGTTCAGCACCGACGGCTCACAAGTCCCATCTCTCGCTCACCCCTGACCCACGAAGTATTCCCATGAGCCGGCGCATCCGGAGCTCCCACTTCGGAACGGCGTCTGTGTCGTTTCCGACTCCGGTAGTAAGCCTAGACCCTACCATCTTCGCGCTACGGACGTCATTTATTTGGACATGAGAGACGGAGTTGCAAGACGTCTCTATGGCAAATTTTTCAATCTATTGCTGTAGTCCCCAACTCTAGAGCCCGTAAAGGTCGGAGATCAAAGGGTATCGAGACCCTGTAGACTTTGAGCAATCACCACCATCCCAAAACGTCGTCATAGAAGAGGAGGACGAGGCGGTAGAGGTGGTCATGATGGCTACGGTATTGGAGGAGTTGGGCAAGGCAAGCGCTCCCAAAAGGGAGTGTAAAACGGCTGCTCAAGAGAGGGAAAAGCTTGCTGAGGTAGAGGTGGTGGAGGAACACCCGGCAGTGGTGGAAGTGGTAGAGGAACAGCGGCCAGCTCAGGCGGGGAGGGCGGTCGAGCAGAGGCGGATCGCAAATAACGCGAAGAAGGTGCATTATAGGCCAACAGAAATGCCCAGAAAGAAGCCGATGCAGCGGCGGAGAAGGGGAAGAAGAGGAAGGGAAGGAAAAGGAAGGTAAAGAAGAGGAAGCGAAAGAAAAGGGCTTTTGGAGAGGCAGGGGAGGTACAGAAGAAGAAGATGAGTGGTGGTCCGGAGAAGGGTGATTGGAAGAAGAGGCTGCGTATATCCAGCAGGCCGTAAGAAACGGCCTTGCAAGTTTTCAAAACTGCTGTATTTTGTGTGTGTGTGTGTGTGTGTGTGTTCTCTGTTGGGCAAGGTGAAAAATGATACGACAATAATGGCACAATGAACTTTCGTTTCCATTTCCATTCTCGATAACCAGTACTCTACACCACCAAGCACCGCTTTTTCCACTCAAGCTTTAGAGCGGACTCTCCCGCCAGACGGGTTGGAGTTGGAGTCGGGCGATACGGCATGAGGGAGAGAAGAGATAACTAAAGCGTGGATGTAAGTCCATCACCATCATCACCCACGAGGTGGTCCTTAACTCAAAGGGTTTATTATCCTTACTCCCGGGTACAATACCTAACCCGAGTGGAGTAACGTTACTGACTCCACCACCCACCATCATCAGCATCATCATCGGCGTCGTCAGAATCTTCATCGATACGTCATTGGTATATCCACATGGATCAACTACGACCACGACCACAGATACCATAACGACGGCGACGAGTGGGGGGGTTTAAGTACCCGCGTTCTCCCCATAAAATCCGCCAAATTGACTCTTTCAATACGATACGATGCGGTGCGACCCGTAACGACGAGCCCGGAAGGGAGGGAGAGAGGGCGGGATGGAGGGTATATGGGCACGTATCGAGGGTCCAGCCCTTCGCACCATCCCCCCCCCCCCCCCCCCCCCCCCCTCTCTCTCGGCTCTGTTCCATCTGTCCGAGACGAGACGAGACGAGCTGACTCAAATCTAATCGACCCCACCGCGTCCTTCAAAGCCTCTAAGCATAAATCAAATATCCGTCTACCATACACAAATGGCCTCACCGCTCTTAACCCCCGATATCCCTAAAACCTCACAAACAAATAACCGACGCCAAATCTTCATCTACACAACCATAAGAACTTCTAAACTCGATTGCGGCCGACTATGGTTTCTACATAAATTATGAAGCGGTCCATGGCGAGAAACGCTATTGAATAAACCATTCAACCACCACTACAGCCTGTCACGTTTTCGTGCAACGGAAAGCAATATTGTAAATCAACCTTCCATCTCGCCCCAGATGCCATTATGCTGATTCTTTTGCTAGCACATAACCTGGTGCCCGAATTACCGGAGGTTCCGCTGGTCAAAGGCCAAACACGAGAATGTGACCGTATGTTCTCGAATTGCTCACAGATAAGGCACTGCCATGCTAACGTTATACACAGATCACAATCAACCGCCCGCTGCGGAGCTGGTGATATGATTTGCTCTGCCAGTGTCTGCCCACCCCTGCGGGTAGGAGGTATAAATGGCGTATACCAGATCGTTTGCTGGCATTGATTAACTACTCAAAGTTATGAAACACCTTCCCGTCTTGAACAATGCTCGCTAGCGCAAAAGCAGAATAATCCCCCGTGAAAAACTCGACATGAACTCCACTGACCAAATGATGACACCCCTCAACCTACGGTGACCCGTACAAAAATGCAAAAAATATCAGCTGCGTGAATCACTTATATACTCATCCGAACATGGCTCAGTTCACCACAACTTAACTATAAGATAAGCGAAAGCCTTGGCAAACAGAATCATCAGAATAAGAAAAAATAGAATGAGGACCATCATGCCGACGGCCCAGAGGAATGCAATAAAGTAGTTATTGCTGAGGAGCCTGGCCCAAAGTGTGCGCAACCATTCCTTCAACTTGAACCTCTTTCTCGTCATATCTGTAAGGAACAGCCATCAGTTCAAGTCCAGCAATACTGGCACAGCAGGAAGGGAAGAAGAGGTAACTCACTGCGTTCAACATCAAACCCTGTCATGGCTGTAGCTCCGTGTTCTTGACCCTGAAACCCCTGTATCGTCTCGGTCCGCCCCACCGGGTGTCCATCATGATCGATCTTCGTACCAGTGTGCATATAGGGCGAGCCCTGTGTACTCGGTACCATTGTACTTGAAGAAGAAATCGAATCCCTGGGGACAACCGTGCCACTTCGCGTTACTTCCTGTGAGCAATCCTCAAATGGATTTTCCGTCGACGAAGTTGTTGTCCCGACAGCAGAGACCGCTGAGCCTTTGCTGGACGACGATGGATGCCGCTGAGAGTGGGTTTCGGAGAGCGAGGGGGCGGTCATTTGCGGGATGCCGGC
Organism: Ascodesmis nigricans; assembly: GCA_004786065.1. NCBI lineage: Eukaryota > Fungi > Ascomycota > Pezizomycetes > Pezizales > Ascodesmidaceae > Ascodesmis > Ascodesmis nigricans. Next base: position 162,016 of record ML220156.1, on the reverse strand, counting down.
TTCAAGGTCGAGGTCCAGTGAGTTTTGAGGGCGGTAGATGATGGTGGAGGAGGAGCTGTTGATGGACATGATGGGGGGGATGCAAAGTAGAGCAAGAGATGGATATGGGGGGGGAGTGGGTCGGTGAAGAATTCGGAGAGGGATGGCGATTAGGATGGATGTTAAGGTTTGGAGGCGGAGAAAGAGCTTGGGCAAAGTGGCTCGAAGCACACGAGTGACGGCGACTGATGCAAATGGCGAGCTGGGAGTTCAAATCTGAAGCATTGTTATCTCAATCTACCTAGACGCACTAGAACATCAAATATTGATACAGAGATGGATTAAAGTTGTGTTTATCTCGGTGGACTACTGGTTTACAAAAGAATCATCAATAGAAGTTTCACTATGGCAATTCCGCCAATGTTGATCTCTCGGTAGTACCAGCTGGTTGGGCCAAGATGATGAGAGTTGGAGGAGATTTAAATAAGAAAAGTGTTCATTATAAATGCAAGTAACATGGCTAAGGTGGGACGAGATGGAATTTGAAAGGTAGTTTGAGTGTTTCAGGTCATAATTTATCACTCGAAAATTTCACTTGTCGTGTCTTGTGTTTAATCTACTCTATGTTCACACAGTGGGACGTCTCTCCTCCAACATCAGGCCAGTACTTATGGGGTCTTGAAACTTTTCATAAGGCCCAGCCACTTTTGTCACACAAACTCCAGGGTATCCCTCACACCTCGAATTCTCGATAATATTACCTTGCAGGTGTGTAGCAGGACCGCCATAACGGTTCTAGAACCACTTCCACGGGCACCTTCGTACCTGGAAATAGCTGTTGGCGATATTGGAGGCTTCAACGATGGTGTCTGTGCGAACGGAAAAACGATCTGCCGTATTCGATATCGTGCAGCCCTCTTGAGACGATGGCAATCGTCGCCACTTGGCTATGGCAAGTGACAGTTTGTTGAAAACCGTGCTGCAATAAGCACTATTGTAATGTGGGATATTCAGGTACCAAGAGAATGTGCGCAGGAAAGGTGAAGGTTGGTGGAGAATCCTGGAGTCTAGCTGCCACTTAGAGTTTGGTGAGAAGAGTGGATCAGCACGGCTTCAATTCGACAAGGGAGCGATCTCACCGGGGCATGGTACAAGCAATTGTTACGGGTATGGTTGTGATAAGATGGATCTTGCGAGATCTCAACGTGAGTAAAGTGTGTGAAGAGATTTGGAGAGTAAGGTGGAGAAAGAAGGAAGATGCTCCCGACCCCCGTACCCATGAGATCCCCCAGATTCGGTTTCCCACTTTCCCAAAACGCTCTCTCGGTTATCATTAATTTTCTCCGTGTCTCCGCCGACTTCATTTCCTCATCTCCATTTACCCCTCACACCTCATACGAGTACCTGCTTCACGACATCATTTACCTTTCTACAAAACACGCCATGCCATACTATGCGCGTAAACAAAGACAAACGCTCCCACGTTTCCGAGCTGATCTACCTCACAGACGTAACATGTAACATGTAATGCACCATCTCCGCCAGACCGAGCGAGTAACAAAGCTTCCAAACCGTTTAACAGAACTTCCATACCGACGCCACACAGGAGTATATTTGCTGTGGTGCACACGTTTTGAGATTACACAACAGAAAACTCGTGGGAGCCTCGTGGGCCATCACCGATGGTGTCTTGATGTAAGAATCAGCTCATCATTTTCAGCTGTGCCTGTGCCTTCGCTTTAGCCCAAGTAACGTATTATTATGCGAGTACGACGCCAGTGTCATTCTATTTCCGCCAGCCCGAGCAGCAAAGCTATGACCCATCATCATCATGAATTACACGGTTCCTGACACCAGCTTCAAAACTTGGAAATGCAAAAATCAGACTGCACACGTTTGCATTGATGTGCGACTTGAGCAACTCGTGGAAAACTCGTGGCGAAAAGGAGGGTGGCTGGTCACGGAGCATTTTCGGGGAGCATATGTCGAACGCTGAATGGATTTGTAAAAGGAATCTCAGGCGTGCCGACTAACTAAATTCATTGGGTAGTAGTAAAGGGGTTCATACTGTAGTCATGGTCACTAGTACAGCTGCTCTCGAGTAAACGCAACACATTTGGTGTCATGGTCGGAAAAACGACGAATGCAGTTTGGCCGGAGAATTAGTCCGGAGAACCCTTAACTGTCAAAATACGTACCGGTAGCAGTAGTATTGGACGCGGTGGAGTAGGCGTTCGCGATGAAGGTTAGGAGGCAGCAACGGTCAAGTCCTCCGGTGATCGTCGTCACCATCTGTCATTCATGTTCCATCTCAACTTCCCCACAATCTCAACCCAAATCTTCATCTTCCCCACATGCCGGTAACGCCCCTCCCCCAGCTCCCTCCCCCATCGCCACATCTCCCATCGCCACATCTCCCATCTCCCCCGTCGCTCACTAATCTTCCCCACAGATCCCTCCGTTGTCTCCACAATCCACACCATTCTCCACACTTTCCCCGCAAAATAGTCGCTCGGATTCGCTCCGCAATCACCCAAAATGCCTTAGCCCTCGTCTTCACTGCTTCGAATCTCAGAATTTCACGCCATCGCTGTTCACCGGTCAGTAATCATGCGATTTATCCGGCCTACCACGTTTCGCTCTTAACTCCGAACATCGCAGCCGCACCCGCATCCGTTGCCACCGTCGTTTCCAGCCTTCCATCTCTCCGGGCCCAGTGGGGTGATGGGGGAAACCAACGCTGTGCATCGGAGTCTGACCGAAGCTGGCGAACTGGAACCACTGATGCAGCTTCCCCTTGTGGCTCTGCACTCGTGGCCATTGCATGATCCGATCTACCACACACTGCGTCTGCAACTTTCGGAGGCGCCGTTATGTGTACATCATCCACACTGCTCGAGAAATCCCAAGTTCGCCTCCCGTGGTTCATGCGCCAATCATGATCTGCCTGTGGGTGTGCTTCGAGAACGCTGGTTGATACGTATGGAAAAGACACGCCCTCGCCCACTCAGCTTTACCCCGGTATCACAAAACTATATGGAAATGGTTTCGCCTTTCGTCCGAAGAGTTATCCGGGCCACCGTTGTCGAGCGGCAATTCCTACGCTTTCAGGCTCAGTTATAGGACGCAAAGACATCACATAACGGAAGCTGGCGGATATTCCAGCTTCCTTATCATGATGAACTATGATGTGTGACCGTGAGGATAAGATTTGTGGGGTAGTGGACCCACAGCGGAAAGTGGGCCCTGGAGATTTTGTGGGGGAGAGCCGGCGCGAAACCCCGCAAAGCTTCGCCAGCACATCAAACAAAGACGACATTCTGACGCCGATAACGGCGGACGGATGGAGAGACAAGACGACAAGATCCCCTGGTGTAGTCAACGACACAACAAAAAGTGTGGGGAAGTGGGTCTGGGGAAACCCGTGCGGAGTTGGCCTTAGTGAAATGCGGAGGCGAGCGAACTGAGCACACCGAGACGAAACTGTGGGGAATCCTGACGATTCGTGAGGATTTTCGCGGGAGATCCTGCGACATGCCGTAATGTTGAAGTCACGGGATCAGTGGAATCGAAACCAGAAACAAGCTTTTTCGAATAGAAACTGCCAAAACTGTGCAGCCAGGTATCGTCAGCTACATCGTGCAATACGTAGGAGTTGTTACATCCACGAAGTAGTCTCTCGTATGTTGGAGGTTGTCGAGGCTGACGGGTGAGACTGGATATTCGCATGCAGGCTGACGGGTTGACTGAGACAGGGATGGCTATTGCTGTCACGTATTGACACCGGCCTTAACTTAGTTACAAAAGTCGCACCTGATGCTGGCCGCAGAGACGATTATAGATTCTCTCCAGCCCTTTGCGTATCGATACATGTCAACTCGGATAGTTTTTTGAACACAGTGATTTTACATCGCCACAAAGGCCCGTAACTGACAGCCTAAAAAATGTGTGTCGGATCGGATAAAGCACCGGAAGACGTCTCATGCAAGGCCTCTTCCGAAAAGGCTTATTTTGCTGTCGTGTTCCCCTTCAACAGTGAAAGTGCATAGACGTGCCTATCTGCACATTGAGCACTGACGGTATCTAATGGTTCTGGCGCTCGGTATCCCAACAGACATTGTCCACACAGCTTTTCCTCGTGAACGCCATGGACCGCGGAATACCAACCTTGTGAACGTGAATCTCTGGAATGACGAGTTGCGCGTGCCGATTGCGTGCTTTCTGGGATACTTAGTTCGTTCTACGTTGGAATCTTCGCTACAGATGTGGAGAACCCCGCATTTCGCCAAAGATAGTGCATACCAGTGGACTGTTTCTCTAAGAGTTGCTGTGGACTTCGTCAACGAAGATACAGCGTTATCCGCGGTTCTCTTGCTGTAAGTTTGAAGTCTGCGCACAATTGTATGCCTGGACCGGGAGATGAACGGACGATGTCATACGGAACTCATGCTGGTCTCCGGTGATTACGAGGAGGGTGTGCATACAACATTTGTGATACGTGCGTTCGAGTACCAGTGCTAATCCGTTCAGCGTAACAGAGGAACGAATACCTTTCTAACCTCCCGCGCCTCTTGTCAATACCAACAGCAAAAACGCACTGAAGCAAAATACTGCGAGCCATAGCGCACACACGTGCTGAATGCCATCGGCCTGGCCGCAGAGTCAAGATGCGAGATCTCTTGAGATCTCATTCACCTGAAGCGAGGCCGTCTAAGAGCGCTGGTATCGGAAGGCAGCGCGCTTGCGGCTAGCGGTCGCGGCGACTCGCCACCAAATCGCCTCATGACATCTTGACCTCATGTATCTTCGAAGAAAGGATCTCATCTCATCACGAAACAAGACACGACGAGAAGGCTTGTCTGCGAGACAAGAGTCTTATATCCGGTCGGATATCTGTTGGGCGGCTTGGTGAACTCTGCACCTGTTAATATGCCGGATGCCAGCCACAGATTTAAAACTATCGGTACTTCAGGCAGACAGAAGTCTCGGCCACTTCGCGGCCACTAGATCAACAGCAACCCTGTGAGCTTATCTTCACCAACCTCAAGCTTCAACTGTGCAGACTTCAGCAAGTCGATGCGAATAGAGCGCTCACAACAGAGCAATGGGGGCAGCCAATGAGGAGTTCAGATGCTTCAACACCAGAAATCCCCCTTTTTTTACCAGAAGGTACCCATACGATGGACTTACAGTCATCAAGAATGTGAACCCCCGCCTCCAACAATTGTGTGCAGCAAATAAGGAAAGCTGGGGAAGAATTCGCCAAGCCCTGTCGTAACTTGGAGTTGCTCATTCCATATTAGGAAGGCTATTATCTCCCACACCTGGCCAACAGTTTCGACTCCAAGCGGCGGGTGCGGAAAGTTTACCGTCGTCCTTCAGAGTGGCACCTACTACACACCTCCATGATCGACAACGGACACACCCATGCATATGTGAAGCTGGAACATTACACGGGTAAAAGGAGGCTAATATTCTCATCATGCAGGTTTGCAACGGACAATGTGCAGTCCCAATCAAGGGTCAATTGTTGAATACTCCACACCACCACGAAGTGAGAAGGGGTCATCACCTCCGTTAAGAAATGCATGCGACGGTAGTGCCGAGTTTAGTTTCTACACCACCCCTAGCTATGTAACCTTCACAAAAACCAAGTTTGGCTTGATCCTCACATCAACGTTTCCGTGCTCACCTCGATGTCTGTTGTTATTGTTGCTGCATACGGTCGACAGACTCGGATCTGCGACATTGGTGACGAAATGCCCACATGCTGACAAGGCACGACACGGAGCATTGCACAGCTTCGGAATGGAGAGTGGCTATCTAAGCTTGGGAAGACGGACACAGGAATCGAAGTTCAATCCTCTTGGACAAAGCTCGACATATACCAACATCGAGACAGTTTGATGGGTCAAGCCCCTCCCGTTCCTTCATTAAGAACTCTAAATTTTCTCCTTACCGGTTGTGTCTAATATTATGGGCCTGCACCGGAAAAAGACCACACAAACCTATGAGGGCTGAAAGGAATGATGAGTGCTGGGTATCCGCATCGTATCAAGGAGACTCCCCTTGGTGTACAATGCAGAGTGGTGTACTCGGTGGATATCCAACAGTACAACACGATATACCATGGACACGACAAACAGCTGCACACAGTCATCAGTGATCCAAAATTCTGTAATCAGGGACCTGATTTGGAAGAAGAAAAGCGAGTACGGAACTCCGGTGGCTTGAATGTGTCCCGAGGGCAGAAGGAGATGATCAGGACATGGCGAACGGATGATGATGGGGAGAGAATGAATGAGAGGATTGCTCGTCGGTCCCCGCAACCGAGAAATCTCACGGCGCCATCTGTTTGGATGTGTCTTCAAGATTCGACACGCCATGTGTGGGGCTAAGATCTCGGTTGATTGTTCCAGGTGCCGTGAGCTATTCGCCTCCGCCTTTCCTTGCGCGCACCACCTCCAGCTCCCGCCATGCTTAGCTCCCACCCACTAATGATTGACCGGGAGTTCCCCGCATTTCTGGCCCTCCCCGACTAGATTGGGGGAACTGCAAGCCTTCCGCTGGTCCTCGGGTTGCAATGTCAGACTGACACAGTCCCATTCGCGATGTGAACTGTGCCTAATTCATCATTCGTACCAGGGCATCTGGGTCATCCATATAAACCTCCCCCAACACCCCCGGATTTTGGCTGATCGGATCTCCCAGCAACACGCTCACAGCGCCTGCTTCCACATTCATACCTCCACTGGTATTTCAAACGATACATCCCTCAGCTTCCCCGATTTCAATCTCGACTCGCCATCATGTCCGGCGTCGCAACAGAAGTGTCCAGCGTGGACAACGAGAAGATGACCACGCAATATGCCGACGAGAAACGAACCCCCAGCTCGATCGAGTCTGCTGGACCGACTTTCGACAAGGAGCGCACTGCGAAGTTGCTCCGAAAGATGGATTGGCATTTGGTTCCTTTCTTGTCGTTGCTGTACCTGTAAGTTTACTCTGCATGCAATATTCCAACGGTCGAGCTGGACGGGAGCTATTCTGGGATAACCAATGCTGACACAATATTTCCAGTCTCTCTTTCCTCGACCGAACAAACATCGGTAACGCTCGTCTCGCTGGTCTCGAAGAAGATCTTGGAATGAAGGGTCTCGACTACAATGTGAGTCCTATCGCCGGAATAGTTGGTGTCTGAGCTTTGTTGACTTGGATGAAGATTGCCCTTGCTGTGTTCTTCCCGTTCTACGTCGCCGCCGAAATTCCTTCCAACTTGATGATGAAGCGCACTTCCCCGTCCATTTGGATTACCATCATCATGCTTGTCTGGGCTGTTTGCACTACCCTCATGGGTCTCGTCACCAACTATACCGGTCTTCTTATCGCTCGTATGGCTCTCGGTCTCGCTGAGGGTGGTCTCTTCCCCGGTGTCACCTACTACATCACCATGTGGTATCGTCGTCACGAATGCGGTCTCCGTATGGCTGTCTTCTTCTCCGCTGCGACCGCGGCTGGTGCTTTCGGTGGTCTCCTTGCTCGCGGTATTGCTGAGATGCATGGCCTCGGTGGACGTCCTGGTAAGTTCCTAACTCTGTTGGGGCGATATTCGAGTGATATCGCCTGTTTCGCATACCGCCACTGGACAGCGTTTGAGATGCGGTTGCACAAACTGCAAACCTTGAAATGAAATGGACCAGTGGCGGGCTTGTGAAACCGAATCGGTGTGGAATGATCTGATGCTGATTATCGTTCGATCCTAGGTTGGGCCTGGATTTTCATCATCGAGGGTTTGGCCACTTTCGTCGTTGCTGCCTTCGCCAAGTGGGCCATTGCTGATTACCCGTCCACGTAAGTTGATAACAGTTTCGATTCTTGGTGATGATGATATCTGACTACAATTAGTGCCAACTTCTTGGATGACGATGAGCGCGTCGAGGTCACCAGCCGTCTGAAGCAGGACCGCACCTCTCTTGCTGATGAGTACGACATCAAGTACCTTTTCCATGCTCTCAAGGACTGGAAGATCTGGGTCCACATGTTGATCACCATCGGCATCTACACCCCTCTCTACTCCATCTCTCTCTTCCTTCCGACCATCGTCAAGAACATGGGCTACACCAACGAGGAGTCTCAGCTCATGACCGTCCCCCCCTACGTTGTTGCCTGTCTTTGCACCATCACTGGCGGTTACCTCGCCGACCGCCAGCAGACTCGTGGCCCGTATATGATCTTCTTCTGTGTGGTTGGTATCATCGGTTTCGTCATGTTGATTTCCTCCTCTGCTCCTGGTGTTCAGTACGCTGGTACCTTCTTCGCGGCAAGCGGTATCTACCCCAACGTCCCCATGGGTGTCGCCTGGAACGGAAACAACATTGGTGGATCCACCAAACGTGCCGTTGGTATTGCCATGCACGTTGGTTTTGGTAACCTTGGTGGTGCCATCGCTGGTTTCGCCTACCGCAAGACCGATGCTCCCCGCTATTTCCAGGGCCACGGTCTTCTCATTGCCACCCTCTCCATGTCCCTCGTTCTTACGACCTTCATGACCATCTACCTCCGGAAGGAGAACGCTCGTCGTGATGCCGACTTCGCTGCGCGGGGCATCACAATTGAGGAACTCACCGAGGAACAGAAGTACGAGGAGCGCGAGCGTGGTGATCACGCTTCCTACTTCCGTTTCACTGTCTAAGCAGCGTATTTAGTACTGGACTCTTAGACGGTGATATAAATTTCTTACATTTTTCTTTTTATTTTCATTTATTGTTGTATCTATCCGGTTCCATTTCCTGCTAGACGTTGAGAGCTGAGATGCTTGTTTTTGATGTCTCTCCGTTTGCTTTTTTTGCCTTTGATCTGTTAAACTGGGGTTTTCGGGTTTGTGGTTTTTGTTTTTTTTTTGCCTGGTTTGCTGGTTTTTCCCTGTTACGCGCTTCGGTTACTTTCTGATATCTTATTACTTTCTAGTTTTCATCCCCGAGATGTTATTACCGGGGATTGGGTGGGGGGGCTTATTTCTCTTCAGATAGCGGGAGCGGAGATGTGGGAACCTGGAATGCTGTTGATGATGACGGTTACTATAAAGAATCGCAGTTGAGTGGAAATGCGCAAAGACATGCTTGTGTTCACTGAAATCGCTTGTGAGTTCAAATGGTGGGAGATACAAAATATTGGTGATAAACTGTGAACCTCGAGAAAAAAATTACCGGAACTTGAAGTTCAGAACTTGATGCTCAACCCGACCCTGCTCTTGCCTGTTGTGAGTCACCCCGCTCTCTTTTGTTGGCGATCCTGCTGGGATCCGGAAGTTGGTCGGCTGAATCTGTTCGAGCACCACATCCCTTAGGTCCCATCGCCGAATTCCTCCAAAGTCGATCCCAAACACCCACCCACCCAGCTGCCCATGTTGTGAATGGTCTTGCCCCATGAACCCATCCATCCTTCATCCGACTCCCCACCCCCCATCACATCACCTCGACCGTCCTCAGCCCATACCCCTCACCCCTCAACACCATCAGCCGTCTCCCATCTCATCCCATTCCATCCCATCCCACTCATCAACCCCTGTCCTGCATTGTCGAGTCGAGTCACCATCCTTCATACCCATCACCATCCTCCATCACCACGAGTATTCGGCCACCAAGATACCCCTCTCCGTCAGGGAGACCATGGTATTTAAGTTAACCTCCTCCGGGGATATCTCGGAGTCCGGGGGGTTGGGCTATGAAAGTATGGCGCTCGGATAAGTCGGATCATGGCGCAGTTGGTGCGTTGGGCATATGGCATGGGGCGAGTCGTGAGTGGGTGTTGATGTACTTCACGGTACATATGTGGGTGCGAGGACGGGTTGCATGTGAGATGGAGACGAGTGATGGGGAGTTTTTGTGGGGAGTGAATCGACGTGATGTTGATATCGATGATTGGAATCGATGGGTTCGGGCGTTGTGAAGGCTGTACGGTACGGTGTTGAAGTTTTGGGTACTCGGGGAGGGGAGTTGGAGGTTTAAGTCCGTGAGTCACTAAGCCTGGCGAGTAAATGTGCCCGGTAAGGAGATGTGGGTGAAGTATAGATACCAAACAAGGGCAGCTCGGAATACGGCACCGGTAGACGAGACCTGTGGTAATCGTGAGAATTATTAACGTTGGATTACCGTTTTGAGAAGTGAATGATGTTGTTGTTACGCAGTCAGGGTGACATCCTCAGAGTGACATCCTGACTGGGCCAGGATGTCACTGCGGCATGCTAACTTGTATTTGTTAAGATCGCCAACCCCAGTGTGTGATGTCGAGTTGATTATTAATGAACACGGGAGGGAAATACACGTGTGTTTGAGGGTGGATCGACATGATGGGAATGGTCGGCCACCGTGGAGGATGGAGAGTGGATTGTCCGAGAAGAAGTAAAGATCACAACGCAGGTTGTCTGGAATGTTAGGGACCAACAAGATTCATCACCGCATCCTTTTGCCAAGTAAACTGAAGAACGTGGTGGAAAAGGAGAAGATGCTGATGACACTCGTTTATAGTCCGTTCTTCGTCTGTGGGTTATGTAAACACATCCACTAGATACTCTACATAACGTCCGTGGGAAGGTTGCGTGCGGTCACGGAGTTCTCTAGACATTGCCTCTGTGGTGGAGAGTAAACTCATTGTGTTGTACCCGCGTGGAAGTGAACATGAGGACTCTCAGCAACTTGAACGCTACCAACAGCACCCCAACCTGTTTGATATTGCTGTACTAATATACTGTAATTCTACTTCCTCGGCTTAAATCGTGTCAAACAGGTCCTCAGTCTCACCATCAAAATCTCCAGTTGTGTCAGTATCAGCGAATGCTCCGACTGGGCCAGAAATCAGCGCCCCGTTCCACAATGGCGCCCAGTTCGTCGGCCGGTTTTTGACTGGTTTTGACTAGGAGACTTCCGACGACCCGGTATTAGACTGGGCGACCTCCAGTGGCCTTGTTTTCAACTGGGGGCCCCGACGGCCCTGTTTTTGATCTGTATTTGACCGGAAAAACTCTTGACATCCTGGTGTTTAACTGGGAGACCTGCGCCGAACCTGAGCCAGTGTCTCAATAGGAAGACCTCACACGCCCCAATCTTGGTCCTGCGTCTAACTGGGAGACCTCCCATGAAGAGATCTCCGACAAATGGATATTACTCCGGGGTTTGAAGCTACCTCGTTCTTCCATAACCTTGCAAGCTACCGCTCCAGATGTCGTTCTTTTTGACAATAAGTATTGGTTACTAGTCCGAAATCCACCAAACATGGGGGCGAGAACCACAGACTTGCGGGAGTATATAGTGGCAGCTCTGCACCACCGCACAAATTCCCGCTCAGTTTCCGGCCTCCTCCTCTCTGACCTCCCTCTCTAACCTCCCCTCGAGCCCTTCGGCCGTCCTTCATCTCCACAACGCTGATCCTCGTTTCACTTCCCCTTCAAGCTCTTCCTCCGAGCGTTCTCCGTTTACTTAGCCCGCCCTGTTAAGCCACCGCGCGGCCCTTCTCTTTCTCCTCTGAGCGCCGTCACGGTCCTCCTTCGAGTCCATTCTCCTCCATGGAACTGAGGCTGTGAGGTGGGAAATCGAGACTGTGGGACAGGAGATGGAGGGATGGAAGACCATGGTGTGCAAAATCGAGGGTGATCAGTACCTGTTTCTGTTTTGTATATAGCCATCGATATATTACTGTAGATCCACACCAAGCATGTAGACAAATTCATATTCTGTGGTCAGGAGGCTATTTGTCAGCTAGGGAACTGGGGTTGACCGGGCACCCAGGCAATCGACCGGCCCACAGTTCAATCTCGGGGCTCCAGTTCAATTCCCAGAGCCCGGGGGATCGGTAAAGCCCAAGGGTAGGAAAAACTCATGTGCAACTGGTACCGATCCACCCTGGGCCAAGTTGGATCGGGAGGCTACACTTTCCCCGCTGGTCAGAATAAGAAACATCTCCAACTACAACACTGACCATGTCCACGACCACGCCCACATTATCACCCACTCCCACCAGCGTTGTATAAAAAGAATCTATTTAGCTTCTTACTATCCCGCCACAAGGCACGTAGGGGGGAGGGAGAGTGGAATTGGTGACGATGTTGGAATTGAGCGACGAATGATGGGTTATGTATTTCCTCGCGAGACAAAGCAGATGCAGTTACAGCCCGGTTTAATTGTTTATAGATGCTTTCTAGAAGCGGTCTGCGGGGGTGCCTATCAATAGCAACTTTGATAGCATCCCATCAGTAAACCGGTGATGTACTAGCTTACTGTACTGAACACCCGATCGAAGCCAAATGTGATTAGAAAAGCGCCGAAAGGCCGCATCGGGGGATTACAAGCTGAGATCCGTATCCGATCGACAAGCGTTGTCCCTATCAGTTTTTAACTAAATAAGGGCCGAGGGTACACACCGCTCTTTAGTAAATATATTGCAAATGCTCAATATTTTGAACTGTCAAGTTACCGTGAGTGGACAGCTCCAGAGTTTAGAGACCGAGTCATGGACTGTGGAGTGCATGTGCCGAGTTGGACTCGCGAAACAACCCTTTTAAATGCATAGAGATGAGTACCTAAGGCGCTTCGCTTGGTTAAAGACATAAGAAATTCCTCTCTACAAAAACATATTCATCTTGAGCCCATGAGCGTGAGTATCTTCACGTGGATCGAGTCACTTTTAATGAATAGCTGTATGAGATGTCAAGTTGTTGTATTTGCGTATTCTAAAGGCTTGCATGAGTCGAACTCGGTATCGGAAGGCATAACTGCCGTTAACAACGCTCTGTGTGCATTGCGAGTGTACATATTGAGTCAGTACAACGTGACCGCGGGCAACGTTGCCGAACCGTTGCTGACTGCCATCGTCAATGCACAAATATAGCGCAAGCCCGTTGAAGAATATAGCTTATGCTCGCTAGTGCGAACCATTTTGGCTTTGAAGGCTTCCTGTACATCCCAGAGACTCCTTTCAGTTGCCCAAGTTCACAATACCGGGCCACGGGTGGGCAACGTTGGCCGCCGGCTTCCGCGGTGAGCATCGGAAGGGTTGTCCCTCGCTGAGCCGTGGATCCCCGACTGGCTCGATACGAGCAGGATCTGATCGTCGGCGAGCAACAATGAACAGTGATGAGCCTTTGTGAGCGAGTGATGATGCGGTGTGGCGAGGGTGTGAGGCTGGTGCGACCCCGCACACACAACAAACCCAGCCCCGCACCACTCACTCTTGATCATTTATGAGGGCAAAGATCAGTAAAATACGCAAACCGAGAGCTCAATGGGATTCTGTGGTCGTTGAACAAACCGAAGCTCGCCCAATTGGCCTTGTTTGGTGTGGGAACGGGCCTAAACTGGCAGCAAGTTCATGACGTGAGGAAGATCATCCGTGACGGTTTTTTGCTCCAAACTTCGTCGGTGTGTGTCATCCGCCCAATCAAAGGCGGCCAGCCCCGCTGCCTTTAACCCCTCACTTTTCCCCATCCCAACCCGCTCTTGTTCTCGCTCTCTGAACTCCTCTACCCACCCACCCACCCACAACCCTTCGCGCCGGTCGTACTTTATCTTCAGAGATACCTTGGGTTTCTCTGCCTCCTAACCCGACCTAAAAGAGTTTCCGAAAAAAAAACACCCGCCAAGATGGTCAAGTTCGTCTCGCTGTTCTGTTCCAGCCCAGAACACCTGTGTGCTGATTGCCATGTAGCTTCACCGTCGAGGAGATCCGTGGTCTCATGGATGTTGCTACCAACATCCGTAACATGTCCGTTATTGCACATGGTGAGTTTTCCCAGCGGTTCTCGCTCTGGTGGTGGTGGAGTTGCGCCCGTGGCAGCACAGCCAGCGGAAATGGCAGAGTTTTACTGATGCGCATGCGCAGTCGACCACGGAAAGTCTACCCTTACCGACTCGCTCGTCCAGCGCGCCGGTATTATTTCGGCGGCCAAGGCGGGTGAGGCTCGTTTCACCGATACCCGGCAAGACGAACAGGATCGTGGTATCACCATCAAGTCGACAGCTATTTCGTTGTACGCCACGTTGCCGGACGAGGACGTCAAGGACATCAAGCAGATCACCAAGGGCAACAACTTCTTGGTCAACCTTATCGACTCCCCAGGGCACGTTGACTTCTCTTCTGAGGTCACTGCTGCTCTCCGTGTCACTGATGGTGCTCTTGTTGTCGTTGACTGTGTTTCTGGTGTCTGCGTGCAGACCGAGACTGTGCTTCGCCAGGCCATTGGTGAGCGTATCAAGCCCGTCGTCATCATCAACAAGGTCGATCGTGCTCTTCTCGAGCTCCAGGTTACCAAGGAAGACCTTTACCAGACCTTCGCCCGTACCGTCGAGTCCGTGAACGTCATCATCGCCACCTACTTCGACGCCTCTCTTGGTGATGTCCAGGTTTACCCTTACCAGGGTACCGTTGCTTTCGGTTCCGGTCTCCACGGCTGGGCCTTCACTGTTCGCCAGTTCGCCGGCCGTTATGCCAAGAAGTTCGGTGTTGACAAGATGAAGATGATGGAGCGTTTGTGGGTGAGTTTTCACTATATTTTTAGTTGTCAGCAGCAAGAGATTATTATACTAACTTTATTTTCAGGGCGACAACTTCTTCAACCCCAAGACCAAGAAGTGGACCAAGACCGAGAGCTATGAGGGCAAGAACCTTGAGCGTGCTTTCAACCAGTTCATCCTCGACCCCATCTTCAGGATTTTCGCTGCCATCATGAACTTCAAGAAGGAGGAGACCACCACTCTCCTTGAGAAGCTTGAGATCGTTCTCAAGGGTGACGAGAAGGACCTCGAGGGCAAGGCTCTCCTTAAGGTCGTCATGCGCAAGTTCTTGCCCGCTGCCGACGCTCTCCTCGAGATGATTGTCATGCACCTTCCTTCGCCCGTCACCGCCCAGAAGTATCGTGCTGAGACTCTCTACGAGGGTCCCGTTGACGACGAGTGTGGTGTTGGTATCCGCGACTGTGACCCCAAGGGTCCTCTCATGTTGTACGTTTCCAAGATGGTGCCGACCTCCGATAAGGGTCGTTTCTACGCCTTCGGTCGTGTTTTCTCCGGAACTGCCAGGTCTGGTCTCAAGGTCCGCATTCAGGGCCCCAACTACGTCCCGGGCAAGAAGGACGATCTCTTCATCAAGGCTATCCAGCGTACTATTCTCATGATGGGTCGCTTCATCGAGCCCATTGAGGATGTCCCTGCCGGTAACATTCTTGGTCTCGTCGGTGTCGACCAGTTCTTGCTCAAGTCTGGTACCCTCACCACCTCTGAGACCGCCCACAACATGAAGGTCATGAAGTTCTCCGTTTCTCCCGTCGTCCAGGTCGCCGTCGAGGTCAAGAACGCCAACGATTTGCCCAAGCTCGTCGAAGGTCTTAAGCGTCTTTCCAAGTCCGACCCTTGCGTCTTGACTTTCATTTCCGAGTCTGGTGAGCACATCGTTGCTGGTGCTGGTGAGCTTCATTTGGAGATTTGCTTGAAGGATCTCGAAGAGGACCATGCTGGTATTCCTCTCAAGATCTCCCCGCCTGTCGTCTCTTACCGTGAGACTGTTGGTGCCAAGTCTTCCATGACCGCCTTGTCCAAGTCCCCCAACAAGCACAACCGTCTGTACGTCACTGCTGAGCCTCTTGACGAGGAGGTCTCCACCGCCATTGAGTCCGGCAAGATCTCTCCCCGCGACGATTTCAAGGCTCGTGCCCGTATCTTGGCCGACGAGTTCGGCTGGGACGTCACCGATGCCCGCAAGATTTGGTGCTTCGGTCCCGACGGTAACGGCGCCAACTTGCTCATCGACCAGACCAAGGCCGTTCAGTACCTCAACGAAATCAAGGACTCCGTCGTCTCTGGCTTCCAGTGGGCCACCCGTGAGGGACCCGTCGCCGAGGAGCCCATGCGGTCTATCCGCTTCAACATCCTCGATGTTACCCTCCACGCTGACGCCATTCACCGTGGTGGTGGACAGATCATCCCCACTGCCCGCCGTGTCCTCTACGCCTCTACCCTCCTTGCCGACCCCGGCCTCCTCGAGCCCGTCTACCTCGTCGAGATCCAAGTTCCCGAGCAGGCCATGGGTGGTATCTATGGTGTCCTTACCCGCCGCCGTGGTCACGTCTTCGAGGAGGCTCAGCGCCCTGGTACTCCCCTCTTCAACATCAAGGCTTACCTCCCCGTCAACGAGTCGTTCGGTTTCACTGCCGACCTTCGCTCCAACACCGGTGGCCAGGCTTTCCCCCAAAGCGTGTTCGATCACTGGCAGATCCTGCCAGGTGGCTCCGTCTTGGACGCCACTACCAAGCCTGGTCAGATCGTGAACGGTCTCCGCCAGAGGAAGGGCTTGAAGGGTAAGTCATTGCATCCAAATTTAATCAAGCAAGCCGCTAATCATTTTTGCAGACGCTGTTCCCGACTACACCAACTACTACGACAAGTTGTAAGCGGATTGTGGATGGGATTCGGTTGATGGATGAGTGATGATGAGCTTAGTTTGTTTTAAAAATAGTTTTGATTTGCGAGGAACGGTTTTTTTTTTTTTTTTTTTTTTTTTTTCTGTTTTTGTAAGGTGTTTTTGTCCATCGTAGAATTTATCGATGGTGTTCTAAACAACTCAAGCCCCAACGCTGTGATTCTATGTTGAGAAGCTCTGGATTGGGAGCCATACCCCCTTGGGTTGTAGTTGACTTTCATCGAGGCTCCTGTTCCACTTTCTGTTCAGCCCAGATTAAACCTGAATTTGAGCTCCTTGTCACCATGAAAATGTGTGGGCCTGCTCAAACACCTTTGCAGATGTAATATCACCATGATGAGATCACCCATAAACTAACCAGTACTCTGTAATGCCATAGAAAATGGTGAGGTTGGGTTGTGACAGGCCGCGAAGACGGAATGGGGGCCATGTGGGAACATTCGCGGGTTGTAGTCTCTTAAAACAATACTTTATAAATTAACTGTACTAGTTAGTAGTTAAGAGTACTCGATATATCACACACTCCCTCGATCGGCAAGTTACGCACAAAGTGAATCTAGTGTGGTGGGGTGTGGTTGTTTTCCTAGATTGTTTATTTGGATAGTATGTAGTTATCATAGATTTTTGTGGTTATCGTATCGTATCTTCCCAGAGCGAGATAACTAACTGCCTAAAGCTCCTGCCATACAGACAGACAGACGGATACTGTCGAGGGTGTTTTATCCTCAACGTCGACCTCATCCAGTCGCTATAGTCCCGTATTTTTGCCGCAACCCCTCTCTTCGGCGGTTTTCATAGGCAGAAAGAAGCAGAGGGACATGGGCCCAGCAACAAAGCAACAAAGCAACATGAGGAAAAACAAGAAAACCAAGAAAGAAAATACCAGACAGCACGAAAGAAACACCAGACTCCGCCTTCGCCTTCGGAATGAAAGAAAGAAACAAGAACAACAAGAAAACCCACTGAAACCACTTAAACCACTGAGAAAGCACCATCACGAAGACAAACACGGACACAACCACAGACATGGTTGGAGGAAACGGGAGAGGGTATAGAGCAAACACGGGAAACAGGAAGGAAACAAACACCATACACGTACAAAAGTACAAAAGTACACGAACAAGGGGATAACTGTGGTTTTGTGGAAGAGCTATCCGGCCAAGCAAGCAAACGGGGGAAAGAGGAGGGAGGAAGGTAGTAGGGAGTTTCGAGACTCAGACAAACAGGATAGAGGTTAGCCGATTTAGGGGATAGAAGCCGTGGTGTTTTTGGGCAACTTCCATAGGAATCGTGAGGTAGTGTTATCTGTTAAACCTCCCAAACAACCTCTCCCCCATCGTCATCGGCGGCTCCGTCACTGCCGGCGGAGGCGGTGATACTGATGATACTCCCGCTGAAGCACCCGGTTGACTCCCCGTTCCCATCGCCCCCATTTCAATCACCACTTCCCCACTACTCCCCCCCACCCCCCTCTCCCTCTCCCTCCTCTCCTCCTTCACCACACTCTCATACTCCGGCGGGGGCGCCTCATATCTCGGCAAATCCTCCTCCCCGGTCCCCTCCCCTCCCCTCATCGCAGCTGGTGGCGGCGTTCTCACCCCATCATTCGGAACATCAGTCGGCACCCTCCACCCCTGGCCACGTCCAACACCACCAATACCGCCGTCACGCCACCCGCCGCCGATAACGACTACGTTGACGTGCTGGGGATCGGGTTGAGAGAGTGCGAGTTGCCGCGCCCGGCGGAGGAAGAGCGCCCGCAGGATGAGGAGGAAGAGGAGGGAGGAGATGAGGATTGCGACACTGTGGGGGAGGGGTTAGTGAGGGGTTAACTATGGGGGAAGAGAGGGAGGGGGGCAGACGTGAAGACGACTTGGGATTGGTTTTGCATGCTGATGGTTGGTAGGTGGGGTTGGGAGGGGAGGAGGTGGGTGCAGATGCTCCCGGGCGATGGGGCGTGGTGGAAGATTCAGGCGATGACGCGGAAGTTCGTGGGTTCAGGTACTCGTGCTGGGGAAGAGTAGAGTAGCTAGCTCGATAGGTGATCG
The DNA here is from genome assembly GCA_004786065.1 of Ascodesmis nigricans. Taxonomy (NCBI): domain Eukaryota; kingdom Fungi; phylum Ascomycota; class Pezizomycetes; order Pezizales; family Ascodesmidaceae; genus Ascodesmis; species Ascodesmis nigricans. Next base: position 143,525 of record ML220156.1, on the reverse strand, counting down.
CTGTGATTGCTGTTCGGGCAAGGTTCCGAAGGCGCTTGCGGCGATGACGACTTTCCGCGTACTATCTGGTCTAACCGATGTCAAAGTACTGATGGTGGTGCTGATGATCTGCGGCCGTTGATGGAATATGAAGATGGTGGGTGTGCTTGACCTGGCCAAAGGTTTGATATGTAGAGCAGTTAGTTGATTGGGAAGGGGAGGTTGTAGAAGAGAGAAAGAGAGAAATCCACACTTCTATCAGCTGAGCAACTTGTTCCCGTTTCCTTGTGGCGGCGCTGGTTTGGTGCGTGTGTGCGCCCTTTGTCATCCTCCAACTCTCAATGTCCCCGCGGGGCGCAGCAGCTTGGCTTCTGGCCGATTCGTGAGTGCGCGTGAGAGTTCAGGATGATAGTTGTGGGAGATAAATACTTTTTGGCGGAGTATGTTGAGTAAGCTTATATAGCGAGCTTAAAGTTTGCGAGAGACGCCTTGTGGGGAGCGAGGGCTGATGAAATACAGCTTGGATTGGGGTTACTGGGAAGGCGGACTGCGGGTGATGGATTGTGGAGCAGATTGGGGGGACGATTAGGAGGTGCCAAGTTTGCGCGACGTTGGTTGGTGTTGAGTCAATGATAGAACACAGGTGCCCGAGTGATGTGATTAATTTGCATGATCAGTTCTAGGTGGACTGCGTAATGAAGGGTACAGACACATTTTTCAGAAGCTAGCAGAGAATCCTATGAAGCCAGATTTTCAAACTAGAGCCTGGTTGTGGGGATATACCGTGTTTAAGTTGCAGTATGGTTTTTGGCGCTGGATTGAGTGAGCAGCTATGGGCATTTGGTGAGAGGAACACCATTTCAGGGGGTAAGATACTACTAGTAGCACGCAACTGCGTCAAGCTTGGGTGGTGTCTCGTATTTAAACGACAGTTCCTCGCGGCTGGCTCGTTCTTGAACGAGAGCGTCTCGGGAGACATCGCTCCATAATCCTTACTACAATTATCTGTTCTTTTCCGGGAACTCAATCTAGATCGCGCAAAAGATCTCGTCTGGTCAGCCATGCGTTTTCCTTGCGCAGCCTTACGCACATTTGCGTTTTTTTTCCCGGAGTTTCCGTTCTCCTGGGCCTTTGAATTTTTGTTGAGAATCACATAAAGTAACTTTTCTCGCGTCCCTTAGGGTTTTTAATAAGCCAGTCAACGAGATTGTATCTCGTATTCTTCGGATTCACAGTCATCACGAGTTTACACAAGCAATGAGCTGTGAACTGAAACCAGAGCTCAGGACAACAAGTCGAACCTTTTCCCGGAGGGAGATTAAACCGTCTGTACCCCACGATCCTCTTGCCACAGACGACGAATTCATGACGCGTCTGCCATAAGTCAGCTCCCTCCAGTCCCCTTTGGTCCTCAGTGTGGCGGTGCACCCTGCTGGACCCCGCGCTACGTCACGAACGCCACACGGATCACCCCCAGCTGCAAGAACTCGCCGGTTTACAACGACCAGCTCCCTCATCACCTCGAATCGCCGCAATCCACCTCACCACCACCAAATATACCCACCTGTCTCGTCGCTCTTATCTATTATATCTCGTGTCAGCATCAGTTTTCATTGATACCCCGAGGCCCGTTTGTAAACGAACACCATGGACGGAAGATCAACATCTCGACCAAGCTCTCTTCCACCACAACCACAGCACCATTCAGTTCAGGATAATGCTTCAATCATCTCGCCGCAAGAATCATTACCAGCTTATACACCAATCAGCCGCGACAGACTACCCGCCTCACCCCTTACACCACGGCCACCAGAAATCCACTTGCCCCAACATGACCAGACGATAGTAGAGCAGCAAGAAGCAGGACCTGGGGATGCGCCACCGCCAGCATACGATGAGGTAGTTGGAAGGGTAGATTTGCGGGAAGACGAAGTCGGAGGACAAGCGCAGGTTGCGGGCGCGTACCCTCATCCCTATCAACGCCAGAGGGACACTTGCTGATGGATTATCAAGAGGATGGACGAGTCAACATCAACATCAGCCAAAAATCCCGGCGCATGTCCGCTGTCCTCCGTGCCCAGTTCCGCGTCGACGAAAAAGATACCACCACCCCGATCCCGGCGCCCCTACGACATATCCCCCCACTAAACATATTGATCCAAATCATCGGGTCTCGGGGCGATGTACAGCCATTTATAGCGCTCGGGAAAGCGCTGAGAACCCAGCACGGCCATCGTGTCCGAGTCGCAACACACCCGGTTTTTAAATCCTTCGTCGAGGAAAACGGATTGGAGTTTTTTTCCCTCGGCGGCGATCCGAGTGAGTTGATGGCGTTTATGGTGAAGAATCCAGGGCTGGTGCCGGGAATGGAGAGTTTGAAGAATGGGGATGTAGGGAAGAGGAGGAAGGGGATGTGGGAGGTGTTGTTGGGTGGGTGGAGGGCGTGTTTTGAGCCGGGTGATGGGATGGGGAGTACTGAGGGGAAGCCGTTTGTGGCGGATGCTATTATTGCGAATCCGCCGAGCTTTGGACATGTGCATTGTGCGGAGAAGTTGGGGATACCGTTGCATCTGATGTTTACGTGAGTAGGTCGTCTCTGTTGATAAAATCAATGCTAATAAGACTACAGCATGCCGTGGAGCCCAACGGCTAGCTTCCCCCACCCGTTGGCCAACATCCAATCTTCAAACGCCGATAAATCCGTTACGAACTTTTTATCCTACGTCTTTGTCGAAATCCTGACCTGGCAAGGCCTTGGAGATCTCGTCAACAAATTCCGCGAACAAACCCTCGGGCTTCCATCAATCTCCACCATCTGGGCGCCCGGCGCAATATCACGGCTTAAGGTGCCGTACACCTACTGCTGGTCACCCTCCCTCATCCCGAAACCAGAAGACTGGGGCCAACACATTGGAATCTCTGGGTTCTTCTTCCTCTCACTTGCAAGCGGATACACCCCGCCTCCGGACCTTGCGGATTTCCTTGCTCAAGGCCCACCGCCGGTGTACATTGGCTTTGGAAGTATAGTCGTCGACGACCCCAACGCACTCACACAAAAGATTATCCGCGCTGTAGAACTGGCCGGATGCAGAGCAGTGGTGAGTAAAGGCTGGGGCGGAATCGGTGGCGCGAATCTTCAGGTCCCACCCAACGTCTTCCTCCTCGATAACTGTCCGCACGACTGGCTATTCCCGCAATGCGCCGCGGTGGTCCATCATGGAGGAGCTGGAACAACGTCAGCTGGAATCAGATGCGGGAAACCTACTGTCGTGGTCCCGTTTTTCGGAGACCAGGCGTTCTGGGGAAATATGGTGTGCCGTGCTGGTGCGGGCCCTGAACCATTGCCGCAGAAGCTGCTGACCGCGGAGAGGTTGGCGGAGAGGATTAAGATTGTGTTGTCGAATGAGGCGAAGAGTAAGGCGATGGAGTTGGGGAGGAAGGTATGTGCGGAGAATGGCGTGGATGAGGGAGTAAAGGACTTTCATCGTTCGCTACAAGTGAAGAAATGTGATTTGCTCCCGGACAGAGTCGCCGTCTGGAAGACGAGGAAGGGAAATGTCAAGTTGAGTGCTGTCGCCGCTGCTATCCTTGTGGGGAAGGGGTTGGTTGAGAATGGTTGGGATGGGTTGAGGTTGTGTCGCCACAGGGAGTGGCCGGTTGATGAGGGCGCTATTGAACCTTTGTCGGGCGGAGCAAGCGCTTTGATGGGGACGATTGGGAGTATGATGGGTGGGGTATCAGAAGTCCCCAAGGATGTTGGCCGTATCTTTGCTGGTAGCTCCAAGGGAAAAGAACGAGCCAAAACTCAGAACCAGGTCGGTGGAAATAATGGAGCTTCTACTAGCGTAGATTCATTCAACACCGCCCTCTCACCTATATCAACACGAAACACATCCTCAACCAGCATTAACACTCCTCAAGGGAAATTCACCCACCCCACCATTTCCCGCACAACATCCGCAACATCCGCAACATCCACCGACACCTCCACGCCTAGACCCGCAACCCCAACAACCCAAGAACGCATCAACACTGCTCTCGCTGCGTCCGGTGGCATCAACAAAATCGTCTCCGCTGGAATCCGCTCCCCTCTCGACTTTACCCTCGGCCTCGCCCAAGGTTTCCGTAACGCTCCCAGATTGTACAATGACACCACAGTCCGGCCTCCACCTCACGCTCCAACAGGTCTCCATTCCGGAATAAAAACAGCCGGAAAGGAGTTGGCGCTCGGTATCTACGATGGCGTGACTGGTCTGGTTACCCAGCCGATCATCGGAGCGAAACAAAGCGGCGCTGGAGGGGCCGTGAGAGGGTTTGGAAAGGGAGCCGCGGGGCTCGTGTTGAAAGGCGGTGCTGGGTTCTGGGGATTGCAGGCGTACATGTTTAAGGGGATTCATGCGGAGGTGTTGAAACTCAGCGTGAAGGATGTGGATAAAGGTTTGTGGAGCGCGAGGATGCGGCAGGGTATTGAGGAGGCAGAGGATCTGGATGAGGAGGTGATTAACGAGGTCGTGGAGACATGGGAGGTGATGAAGATTACATCTCCTGGGCTGGAGAAGAGAGGGTCGTTTTTCGGAAGTGGGAAAGATAGGGAGAGGTCCAAGGGGAAGGAAAAGGAGAAACACAAGAACAAGGACAAACGGAAATATAAACACCCACAGATGGAGAAGAGAAGCGCATCTTTCTCAACACTATTTTCGGACAATAAATCCACCACAGCGAAAAACATAAAGGAAGAAGACCACCGAGATTACCTCACCGGATCCTCTGCTTCCGCTTCAGCGGATGAGGCAGACCAACTCACCGCCCACAAACGCGAACTCGTCGAAGAAGCAATCCGACGTTCAGTCGCAGAGACCTCCCATGGGAACGAATCGGAGGACGCGCAAGTGGAAGCCGCGATTCGAGAATCACTCATGGATCCAGATGTTGCAGAGGCAATGAGACTGAGTTTAGTCAATGTCCAGAATAAGAAGCAACCGCAACCTTCACAACTACATCAACCGGCGCTTCAACGATCTGTTTCTTCTCCAGCTACACCCCGGCAGACGGGGAATACAGAAGACTCGGAAGATCGCGATATACGTGAAGCGCTACGGCTCTCTATGCTAGATTCTGCTGCGCAACATCATTCTTACCTCCCGCCCCGGCAATCTCAAACACCGCCTCCACAGACTCCACATCAAGACAATGAAGAGGAAGAACTCGCTGAAGCAATCCGCCGTTCTCTTGCAATCTCCCAGCCCCATGATGCTACTCCACAAACTTTCCATCCGCAACCCGGCCACACAGATTCCGACGACGACGAAGACTTGAAAAAGGCGTTAGCCGAAAGCTTGAAAACCGCCAACTACCGCCCCTACCAACAGGGTTCCAGCTCGAGTCATCAACCATCTTTGAGCGTGTCGACTAGCAAAGCGGGACCTAGTACTCAGAATCCCGTCACCACACCGGCATCTACGGTGCGGAATTGGAGCTCGTATTCACAACAACAGCAAGCACAAGAACAACCGCAAATGGGCCGGTCGTTCTCGATACAGCGGAAACCAGTACCAACGTCGTCGTCATCTTCATCATTAGTTTCTCCGCAACAATCTCAAGCCATCCAACATCAACCCATCCAGTCTCTCCAACTGCCACCCTACTCCCTGTCCGACCGTCGCCCGTCCTGGGGTATCGAGGACGACGACGAATACGGCTCTGGCTACACCCCGCCAGTCTCCACCACCTCTGGCACGCCCTCCCGCACCCCATGGGACCGTGACCCAAGTCGATCATCACCCGCACCGCCACCAGCACCACCACACCCAACCCCCGCCACAAACACAGACACAGCTCAACTCCCCGAACCTTTACATACAGAGCGAGACACCACCCCTACCCCAAACCCACTACCACGGAGAACCCGCACGTGGGATGAAGACTCGACGACGAGCGATGAGGACGAGGAGGATTGGGAGATGGTGGAGAAGGTGATGCGGGAGAGTTTGGAGGAACAGGAGAGGAAGAGGAGGGAGATGGAGAGGGCGTTGGCGGAGGTTGTGGCGAGGAGGGAGGAGAGGAGGAGAGGCGGTGGGGGGGGTGGAGTGAGTGGAGTGAGTGCGGGTGTGTGAGGGGGGGAGTAAGGGGAAGGGGAGGGGATGGGAGTAGGTGTACGTAGAGTGTTATGAGAATAGTTTCTTTCATGGGAGTTGGTGTCGCAGGTTAGGTGAACGTTTGAGTTTACTATAGATTCAAGCGTATAGTCCAGTGCTACACGGCATCAACACCCCACGGGAAAGCTCAATCTCAGTCCCGGTGCGTGGTATCTCGTAAACGTCTTCATCATCCATCATCCATTCCACATCCCTATCTGCTTCCTTTTGCGTACGTTAACCAGTAAGCCACTTGCCCCACTCGAAAAAATGATCACAAAGTACTACCTTGTGGGGAACGAGAAAATCCACGTGGGGGAAAGAAAGGACGCCTTGGTACATCTCCTGCCCTTGCATCTCGCGCTATATGGCTAGATACTGATTTTTCTAGAGCTTGATATGGTGTCCTAACTACAGAATGCTGTGCTGGAGTGATGCTGTCCCAGAAAACATCACCATATGTTGTTCTCCTCCCATTGATTGCTCACCACAGAAGCCCTGCTAACGTTATTCCCAGTTTACCTACAACCCGCCGAAGAAGTCACTCCCCTTTGTCGACGAGAACAACAACACTTACGGGTTCGCGTTAGAGTACGACTGGGATGAAGAGCTCCGCGCCTGGCTGAAAACTCCCTCCGGCATCTCGTACATTCTTATCGCTCGCTGGCGAATAGAACCGCACAAGTGGGCGGCACAGAGTAGAGACGACAATTAGATACACCAGCCGAAGACATTAAAATGCCAGCTGGCAACGTACGTCATCAATCGCAGCAAGAAAGACCATCATCCCACACATACCGTCCCAATGGTAGTCCATAAAGGAAACACAGTGTTTTCCTAGACAAGGGTGCGGTGCCCCAATAGGCGCTGCAGGATTTGGTCACAGACCTGTCTTCAAGAGAGGGTCGAGGTATGATCTATGTCTCAGCACTCCTCTGTCATTGCTAATGTTATCCCCCGTTTTACCTGCCCCGGTTTGGGTTGTCAACCCTGACAATCGATGAGAACGACAACCTGGTGTGGGACATCCCATCAGAGCGACTTCAAGTCCCTGGGGTCAGGGAGACCTACAACTGGCGCGTAGAGCCTCATATTGCGTTTGGGCCTGACTTCCCACTCGCCTTGCCGGCCGAGAAGTACAAAAGAACGCAGAATGTGGGCTCGGAGAAGAAGGCGCGGAATAGGGCCACCGGGTTGGCCCGTAAAACATCAGCGAATGAAGCGGCGGAGGAGAGTGGTGGTTCGAATAAGAGGCGCCGTGTATCTAGAAAGTTGCCGGCGCGTTTCTTTTCATGTTCTGTGCTGTACTGTGCTTTCTTTGTTGTGTAATGTGATGAAAACATATGAACTCTATTCCATTCCATTGTCAACCAGCTATCAAGACATCGATAGATCGATACAGGCATTGACTACCACATCATCAACCCAACATCCTCCACGCCCTCATCAGCAGCCCCACAGTCCACACCCCACGGTAGCGCTCCCAAAACGCCGTCATAAGGCATAACCCTCCTCCACCCCCACCTACCTACGTACCAATCAGCGTCCTAACTCTCCTACACCACCCAGCTTGAACAAGACCCCTCCCCGGAAAACCAACTCCAGCAAGCGCCGACACTCCATTGTATCGTTATCTTGAACAAGATAACAGCAACAAAGAGTAGTACCGTCAGGTAGATAGCCCCATTTTGAACCCTGCTACTGCTGCTGCTGGAGAGTACAGAGCCTGGAAGCGTGTTGCGCCGGTACTGTACTATGTATACAGACTAGAAAATCATGGGGTCATGCTACATCATGCACTCACACGAACACGCGTACGAGGTAATAATTGTCAATTGCTGTTTTCCCCAATTAATATCAAGTAATCCCATACTCCACACACAATATGATGCGCGAGATTCCAACACAGCACTTACTACAAAGGTTTCGCACGTGGCATCACAATTTCAGGAGTTAACAAGGTCGGGATGAAGTAACCCCTCAACACTCATGAGTATTACTCTATTATAAACTACTACTACTTCGTACCCTTCATCACCTACACCCTCTCCCTGAGAGAACATCACAACCCGTAAACCAAACCAAACCCCAGACCCCGAAACCCGAAGCCCTAAGAAAAGGAAAAGAAGGAAGAAAAAGCATATATATATAACATTATATGAACACCCGGAGCGCAGAAAAAAAAAACACCAGATCCAAATCCAAACATTACAGTAATCGCTCAAATCGCAAACCGCAAGAAACAGAAACAGGAAAAATGGTATATATGCTGGCCGAAAGATGATGATGCTACGGGGACTGTCTGGATGCGAGGCGCCGAGGGGAGGAGTCGGGGTGAGCGTGATGATGCTGGCGGCGGCGCGGGAAAAGACCCGGAGAACTCGGAGGTAGACTCCCGGGGAGGGGTATTGATAGACAAGTCTTACTGACGGGGGACCATGATTTCACCTCCGCATCCCCGCGCCGCACTTAACACACCTCAACCCCATCATCTCCTCCCCCCTCCTCCTCGTGACAACAGCCCTAAAATTCCCGCCACCACAAACCCCACACCGCACCGCCTCCTGCACACCCTCATCCTCCACCGCTGCCGTCAACGTGCTATTACTCTCCTTCGCATCCGCAAACACGTCTTTCTCGTCTTCCGATTCCTCGCCGCTTGATGGCGGCCCTTCTGCGTCGGGTGGTGGCGGGGGCTGTCGACGCCGTGGGCGCCGTCGGGGGACGGGGGAGTCGGTGAGTTGGTAGCGTTTCACTGAGTCCGTGGTTTGGGGGGTTTGGGAGGATATTGTTGTTGATGGGGTTAGTGGGGATCCGGGGCGGGTTGATGATGCTGCTGTAGTGGTTGTTGATGATGTTGGTGGCGGTTTAGGTGTTGGGCTGTTGTGTCCGCTATTTTGCGGGGTGGGGGGGTTGCGGGGTTTATCAGGGAGTCGGGTTGGTGATGCTGGGGTAGGGAGATGATGAAAATGAAGGCTGTTCCGCCAGTTTCGTAGGCTTCCTCCACGAGTTTCAACGCTTCGTACGCTGCCAATGCTGCGGCGCCAACTGGAGCGGTCGTCGTTGGCGCGGCCAGAGTGTTGGCTTCGTAGGCTGCCTTTGCGTAGGATTCGTTTGGAGAGACTGTCTTCGGTGTCGGCAATCTCCTGTTTTCGTTTTGCGGCGGCGCAGTCTTGTCGGAAGATTTTGATCTTGCCGTTGTAGTCGGCGGTGACAATGATGTTGCCGTGAAAGTGTTTGGCGCGCTCAAGCCAGGCCGTGTTGACGGGGGCTTGAGACACGGAGGGAGCTGGAGAAGGGGGGCGGGAGTTATCAATTGGATCGGAGCTGTCAACCAATGTGACTGGTGGTGGGTTGCAGAGATCATATAATGGGTCCCCACTGAGACTCAGTAATTCCCGGGTTGGTGTGGGAGCAAGTAGTGCGACTGTCACCATTCCCGGATGTGCTGCTTCAAAGAACTCAACCGGTCGCTTTTCCTTCCTATCAGCGCCGTCAGGCCGTGACAAATTCCATACATAGACCCTTCTATCTTCACTCCCGGAAATGACGTATTTCCCATCGTCACTAAACGTGGCGTGGATCTGTGAGCATGTGTTTGCGTAACCTTTGAATTTGAGTTCCAGCGACTTGTCTCGTGCGTGGTACATGCGAATCCGGGAATCGTTGCTGCTGATAAGGATTTTCGTGTCGCCGGATGGATCGCCAGGTGGTATCGTGAAAGTTTCAATGCCCGTGATCTTACTGCCGTCGGAGTTTTTGCCGCGGCTGCTACGTACGTGGAGGGCGGAGTGATATTTGAGGCCTTCCGTGTCGTAGAAAACGCAGCGCCCATTAAGGCAGCCGACGATGGCGGTTCGGCCATCTGGAGTAAACGCAATAGCTGTTATGAGGTCTTGCACTTCCACCCAATATGCAACAACCTTGTCGGGGATGCTCCAGAGGCGGAGTTTTGAGTCCAGTGATCCGGCGAGAAAGAAGCGATCATCTTTCGGGTGGAAAGCAATGGAGGTGACAAAATCAGTGTGTTGAAAGGAGCAGAGACATTCTTTCCGGGAAACATGCCACAAGCGGACTGTTTTGTCCATACTTGAGCTCAAGAGGAAGTTGTTCTGGAACGAATCAGTTTCAAGTCTCCATTAGTACTTTCCAGCTCACCTTGCTCCAACTAAGATCCAGAACATCGCCAGAATGCCCATGGTACTCTCTCAGTGGTTGTGATCTAACGAGCGGGGCGTTCAACCGCACGCCTCTGTTGGTAGGATATGATCCATCCCCACCCACGGCCTCCTCCTCTCGCTCATGTTCCTCCCGGTCTTGCTTCGAGCTCAAAACCTGCCATATCCGCACTACCATATCCTCTCCTGCTGCTGCGAGATATCGTCCATCTTTGCTAAATTTCATTGCCCAGATGGCACCGCTCTTGTGTTGGGGGAGCTGTATGGACGTTTCGGAGGGATTAATTACCGACACGGGTCTTGAACCGCCGTCACTCGGAAACCGGGTATTCAACTCTTGAGCCAGGAATGTCTGATTGAAATCCCGTTGTTGTTTATGTCGTGAATGAACCTAGAACCCATCCTCAGCAACCACCTCTCCTGTTCTCGACAGCACTGAGATACCTACTCTGATATATTTTGGCGGGGTGGGGAAAGACGGCACATAACCAATTGGTTGTGAAAACACCTTTGCATCCATCCCCGCCATTCTCGGGTCTTCGTCATCATCGTCATCCACATCGTCCTCCTCCTCCTTCTTTTTCCCGCCCATGATGCGGCTGAGAAATGACACTCCTTTCCTGTAATCAGCAATCAGTCAGCCTTACATTATGTGCTCTCCGTGCCACCGCCCACGTGGCTCGTATTCCTCCACGAGTGTAGTTCCAGGGCCAATCACTCACTTCTTATCCTTCTGTAGTCCAACAGCAACACCCCCAGTGGCCAATGTATTCTTAACCGCAATTCCAGATCCAACCACACCAGTTGCACCGCTCAAACCTCCATCTTTTCTCCCGGTTCCATTCTTATCTCCCGATAACCCGCCGTTCATTCCAGCAGCACCAGAACCACTCGCACTTCCACCACCCAACGTCCCAACACTCTCCAACTGCTCCATCTTGCCATCATGGCGACTCGACGGCGTAGCAATCTTTATAGCAGCACTTCCCTGTGTCCCAGTCCTCCGCATAATCTGCATTGTCAAGGGATCTCCCACTCCCGGGGGAGGAGTCTGCGACTGGTGTTGCGATTTTCGGAGCATTGTGGTGGCGGGCTGCGGGGCATTTCCATTCGCACTGGTACTGGCGGTGTTATTGGTAATCCGATTCTGGGTCGTCGGAGTAGTTGTAGTTAAGGTCGGTTTAGCCTCCGAACTCGTGGCGACGTTCAACTGTTGCTGCTTTTTCACACCTGCTGGTCCTCCTCCAGCGACGGACAACGACACTGGAGAAGAGAGAGAAGCCGATTGCCTCTTCATCGAAGCGGGGACACCATTGTTTCTATGTTCTGCACCGACCAGCCCCCGTGCCGTGATCTCCGGTTAGCTAGCTAAACTTTCTCTGGTGCCGACGACGACGTGCAACACCCATCAAGGAAACAGCAAACGGAGACTCATCCGAGCACCGCCGAACCCAAGTGGGGCGCGCGTGCTCGACACAGACGAAACGGCGGGATAGGGGAAACGTGAAGAAGGAGGGAGCCACCACCGCCGTGGACGGACGTACCTCCGCTGCTGTCGTCGGCCACGCTACTGGGCGAGTCGCCGCCAGAGCTGATGGGCGTTATGGGTTCGAGATGGCCCGACGGGTTGGTCCGTGAGATCTTGATGGACGGGAGAGAGATGCCGCCGGGCATCGAAGCGATGGTGCGGCACTGGCCAGTGGGAGGAGGAGGATGGCGGCGGCGGTGGGCGGACGGCGGTGACGGATGGGCAGTGATGGTGGGGAGGATGGGATGGTCTGCGGGAGAAGTGTGTAGGTGATTGTAACGTGAATTTTCGAGCAATCGCCGTCGTCGTCGGTGGCGGCGTTGGTGGACGTGGTATAGGGAAGTAAGGAAGACTCGGACAGATTGACGATGGCGCGGGCGCGAAACAGGTTGTCGGGCTCCAACGGCTCTTGAAGCTATGTATTTACCGGTCTGGAGTCTGGACGAGCTATAGGCGCTGTCAGTCTGTGAAATGCCGGCACGGGAACACACGATGCGCGCTGATGATGGTCAGAGGCCTTGAAGATTGTGGCGCCAGTTGGGGATACGAGGAAAGAGTATCGCAGAGCCAATTCTGCGTTCCTCGACAGGAACGCGGGCTTGTTACTTTTGTCGTCTTGCCCTTTCCTTCAATTCCAGTTCCTGAAGCGTTAATCCTGTTCATGCCACTTGCCGTTCTAAAGTGCCTATGACGCACATGCCACCCTGGGCAACAACACGCGCAACGTGCGCACTCAATCTGAACCTTCAGGAGAATGGGCTACATTCCGATTCAGATCTCGGCGGGCAGGAAAGAAGCACAAGAAGAATGATATTCTGAAAGTAAACGCGACCACCGACAGCTTTGATACTCAAGCATGCCAGATCCACCAACAAGATACCATTTCCAACAAGCGCGTGTACAGAACCCCATTTCCCTCTACTGCTGCACAAGAAAGTTGTCAAAGAGACAGAAACACGACTTTCGAGAACTACTCCATGATCCATCAACATCTCAACAACGTCCAGACCCCCCGATCATAAAAAAACAGTAAACAACAAGCGTTAAAAACCACTGACGCAAAAGGAGAGCTGTTACATGACTTTAAGAACATATCCAAAATGAAAGCGGTACATGACTGGTGACAGGCTTCGTCCGATCCCGTGGGACACAGAAGAAAGGAAGATCAGCGTTGGAAACAAGATCGACAAGGAAAAAATTGCATCCGGACGCGGTACAGCGAGCCGTGACCTAAGTGGAGGGATCCATCGTGGTGGTAGGTCGTACGTAACATGGGTGGTAGTATTGGCTCGCGCTGACATCCGGGTATGTAGGGTTAAATCGGAAAGATTGAGGAGATGAAGATGGGAATCTAGGAGACTGATATTCGTCAACGTTTTGCTCGTTCAAAGTACATCCTGAGTCACAAAAGAAAATTACCATGGGGGAAGATAGTATAAACGACCATCTCAGTTACCGGCGAACAGTTCGGTTGTCGTGACTTGAAGACTCTTTCGTCTATCCTTCTCGGCCACCAATAGATTATATATATCTTGGTTTCCTCGGCGTTTGCTGATCCATAAAGGTGTCCTTCCGTTGTTGTCGACTGACTCCGGGTCTGCGCCTCTTGCCAGAAGTTCCTCAATGATTGTCGTCGTGTTTGAGAAATGTGCCATAAAATGTAGTGGCGTGATCCCCCTTTACCCCGTAAACTGAGGTCTACCTCGCCGGTCCTTAATAGAGTATGGATCGCAGCGATTTCTTTTTTAGTCAGCCGTGTTCCAGTGGCACGATCCGCTAGTATTTTAAAAAGAAACCAATATGGGCGAACTGCTGATATGGGCGGATACCCAAAATAATCCCGAGCATTAACCTTGGCACCGTGTGTTAGGAGTAGCTCCACAAGTTCCACACATCTGTCCGTCATTGCTAGATGTAACATGGAAGGCGGTTTGGGGTAGACATTTGGGTCAGCTCCAAGTTCCAATAACATCCTGACTATATCTATCCGTCCAGCTTCAACAGCATGCCAAAGAAGCCATTTTACTATGGTTTCTCTTCTTGAGCCCCAATCGGACGTATACTCCAACAAAAGCTTGACTGCTTTCTTGTGCCCAAAGAGTGCACCAAGGGATAACGCCCTCTCAACGTATGACTCAAGGTTACTGCGGGACTCAACGGTCTGAGCCCTTGTATGACCCCTCCACAGCAACTCGAGAATATCATTATGACCATTCTGAACAGCATGTGCAAACGCCGTTCGACCCGCTCTACAATACGCATGTATGTCTGCCCCAGAGCTCAATAATTTTTCAACAAGTTGTGTATGGCCACCACCCGCTGCGTAAATCAGTGGGGTCCAGCCTGAAACACTCTCTTCCACATTGATATCCACATTTGGACACTCCAGTAGCACGTTGATAACCATGGGATATCCTCTGCAGCATGAGCACGCCAAGGCCAATGGAGTGTCATCTAATGATGGAAGCGTCCCAAGTTTGATCCTTCTTACGGAAACCATTTATATTGGGATCTTTAATCTTGGGGTCAAGCCATATGTACTGTAGAGGGATTTTCTTGTGATTCTTCTGACAGGGAAATCCAAGATCGCGATCTATAATCCCAGGATCCAGCCGTACGTCCGGTCGAGAGATGATTTTGAGAACTATCTTCTCCCGAAGTTCCTTGCCGTGATCATACTCGTCAGCATAGCCGCGGAGCGGCTTTAACGGATGATGAATGACATTCTGGCTCAACCGGTTTCAACGTATCATTTCAATACTAGGGTGGTCCAGCAAAACATCTATGATATCGCCATGAAGATGCATTGCAGCAAATATTAGCGGTGTTGTACCACCGGCATCTTGATGATACTTCTGGGCTGCATATGAAAGGGGCGTCCTTCCAAACTTGTCCTTCGCGTCGGCTTCACCAGCGGCCCCGATTGAAAACAAACGAGAAAACATCCCATAAGATTATGCGCGCAAATTATATGACTGCCGGAAAATTCCCATGGTGGGTAAGCATAAGCGCAATGTTACTTGAAACCGGGATTGCTGCAAAAAAAAAACGAACAATGATGTCTGCGATTTTATCTTCAGTACATCGAGAAGCATGATGAAACCAATTGTTCGTGGCGTATTCAAGCAGACAGAAGGATCCATGGACTTTAGCATGTAGTATGGCAAGTCTTTCCCAGTCAGATGCCAGGTGCATGGTCATAGTGAAACGGAAAGATCCATACTCCCGCCTGTATTCTTGTAGTTCAGGGGTTTCAAAACCCCTGAGCAAAAGATATGAGATGCATGACTGTGTTATATCCATATCCGCATCAGGGGACCAGCTGTCCTTGGTTCGATCAAAGTATTCTTGAACCGTAAAATGAACCAAACGAATCAGGTTACTCTCTCGTTCAATTGCGACTAGTCCAGCGCAGACAGATACTAGCCAGTCGCTTTCGGTGATAGCCTCGGAGTCAATATCGTCCAAAATTTCGCCCGGCTCGATCGCTTCCGGAGACACCACCAAGGCATGTTGTAGCTCTGGAACCGAGAATGGACAAACCGCTGCAACGATCCAAGATATAACTCGAAAAGCTAAGGATTTCTCTGTTTCAACTGCTCCTGATATTCTCAGCATCGTTTCGTGATAGATGTCGTCCAGTGATTGGGGTAGTCGCCGTAGCGCTTTCTTGACCATCGCTCTATTGTACAGTGTCTTGAGCAAAAAGAGGTGAAGCTTCGCAAGCAGAAACCTGGTATTATGTCAGCTTCCGCTGAAGTGTGCCAAGCGCAAAGAAGAGGAAAGGAATACCTACATTCCCTGAGACTTCTGAGCTATCACATCCTGGATTTCGTCGTAAAGTCCGTCGGTGCACAACTTGGACAGCTTTTTCATGGATTCATGCTGCAACCGTCCAGACACAAAAGCCTTAACGTCATCGTCGTGTGCAAGAATGTCCAGACGAGCTGCATCCGGTAGAATCGTGGAAATATCGATGGATCGAGACGTCACCAACAGTGATACATTCGAATGGATGGCCCGGAGCGTGGAAATTAAAATGCCGCGTGCACCATAATCATCCGTACATTCATCCAATGCTTCAATCACGATGTATAAACGCTCGTATTGGGCTGAGTATTCTTTTAGATACTCGGTGTATTCCTCTACTGTTGGACGGATGCCTGAACCCCGTTCGGAATACGTTTTGTAAGCCACCCTCATCGCCTTTGAGAGCGGCTTGTTATGGATCAACAGTCTGAGGATACTGGATATAAGCTTAATGGCGTCGAGAGCCACGTCTTTATAGTCGCAGTATACATAGGTTAATCCGTTCCCTGGGCCCGCGTTTTCTTCTAGATGATTAATGACAACGGAGCTATATCATCGGCGAAACCAGCTCAGGTTAGTCAATGTTGGTATAAATGCTGGAATCACAGCTACTCACTCAAGCACCATTTTTCCAGCACCAGCTGAATTCTGTCAGCTCAGCACACTGAACAATGGGATCCAAAATCTCACGGATTCCAGGGCACTACAACTCGGGATGTTCTCCATCCACCCATTCCCGAAGCAATGGATGCTCAAGGAACCACTTTCCATTGTTCTTCTGATGCTTTGCGTATGTGTCCCTCTGTTTCATCCAAGAATTAACGGGACAAAGCCACTCTTCAATCTTGGTGCGATATTCTTGTTCTCCCATATGCTAATCCTGTTATATCTTGGATTCTATGGAGCCCATTCGTGCGTCAATGGCCTGGATCACAACGGCAATAGTATCAACGTTCTTGAAAATTTCTTGCGAGAGAGCCCTAAAAGCGGTTATTTGTTGCCTCGGCGACCTTTTAACGAGGTAATGGATACGCACAATTGATTACCACTGATGGCCATGGTGAACAAGATATAATATCGACCGAGCCGTGTGGCGATCTTTGCCATTTCCGTTTCCTTCAATGGCCACTTCAAGTTCTTCCAGACTCCTTTAAATCGGTAATCTGGTTTGAGCTTTTGTAAAAGCGCCGTCATATCATCCTCACATTGTGTCAAGACGCATGGTTGTGTTGGTTGAGCGAGGCTAGATGCCAGATCAGGCTCTAGGCCGCGGAGTAGCTGAAGGGCTCCTGGGGTGGTAGGTTGTTCGGTGGCTTCTTTTAACTGGTTCAGAACAATCTGAAATCTTCGGATTTCTTCAAACAACTGCGCGCGTTCTTTGTTTGCGGACTTGACGCCACTGAGATATCCACTCCCCAGCTCACAGACTTTTCGACCAGCGCCACAATGCTCGTCACAAGTGAAATAGCTTCGGCCATGTCGATATGTTTCGTGGTTGGAGATGGAAACAGGTAAAGTCTCAGGCTCCACCATCCTGAATTGACCCCGCACAACGATTACCCCTCACCTGCGGGCTGCAACAAGTGGCGTCCTGACATACAGATGCTGGAAATGAGAAAACATGGGATTCGTGGCCGAAGTCGATGCCCAACCAACAGCGAATATCGGTACCCTCATACACTGTGTGCGACCCATTGGCCGACCATACATTCTCACGGGCTGTCCAACTCGAAACTTGGTGGCAGTGTAGAATCCCACGGTTGCCTCTCCCATGCCTGATTCGAACCTGTCAGCCAAGTGTTCTGCATAGAAGAGTGGGTGCGGGTCCAATGGTCCATACATGTACAGTACTAGTACTTACAGCATTGATAGAACCTGTCCATCCAATAGTATGCCCGCTGGGAGCAGCGGAAAATGAAACAGCAACACCCTCCGGCGACCCAGTTATGTGATAGCTTTCATAGGGTCCAGTGCAGCGGCGGATACCAGACTCAGGGGTGCCGGAGCAATAGAGGAGAGGACTTGAGCCGGAACCTGGAGTGAACAGAGGAAAGTAACAGAAGCAGCAGGGCGAGAGGAGGGGTACAGAGGATGGAGAGGAAGAACATGAAGTTGAGGAGGTTTGGCTGGCTGTGGTCTAACGCCGCCCCCCCGCCTTCCCGCCTACTCCGCTCCGACTCAATATCACAACACGCGCACACAGTCCCTGATTCCGAACAACAATCCATTCAAGATAACCCACAAGAACAAAAAACGCAGCAGAAAATCTCCCAAAACAAAAACGACACAACCTTCAATATCAAAAAAATCCTCCAAACTCGCTCAACAGACAAAACACTCCGAAACTCCACACCCAAAAAAAAAAAAAAAAAAAACAAAAAAAAACAAAGAAAACTCCAACCCAGTGCTCAAAGATGAAAAACCCGACCCACAGAATCCCGCCTGAAAAAAAACCCAACATCCCGCTCATTAACGACGTATGCAAAACACCAACGCACTGAACTCAGAACTCGAACCCGCTGAAAAGCAAAAACTCGGAGGTCAGAATACATCCCCAATGTTCAGTCCCATGCACCCCTCCTTCATTCGCTGCTCTAGCTCGCCTTCACTGGGCGGTGTTGGCGGGCGGTGAAGATGTGGGAGGATGCTATGTACGTTGAATTTTTCTAGTGGCGATGGAATTGTTGATGGGGTGATGTAGCCTAATTCTAGTGGCGGAGTGGGAGGTAAAAACTGTGTTAGATCCAAATATGATGGCGGCGGTGTTGCTTCTGTGGTGAGAATCCCCAATCCTAGCGGCGGAGTCGTCGGTAAACATGGCATCGCACTAACTATCGGCGATGGTGTCGATAATCCCAATGACGGTATCCTCTGCCGTCCCACCCTCCCATTACAAAACCTCATAATATTCTCCCTCCTCTCCGGCGCACGCGCAGCCGCCGCAAGTCTTTCCCTAAACACCCTTCTCTCCTCCTCCTTCCTCCGCACCATCTCCTCCCGCTCCTTCTTAATCTTATTCAATATGGCCGCCTTCCTCAGCAGAAACGCACTCTGCACCACCGCCGACCTCGGTCGACCCCTGAGAAACAGCGTCGTGCGTGGATTATTCGGTGGGCGTTCGGGAATATTGGTTGGCGGGATCGCAAACGGTGCAGAGAGACGGGAGGTGTTGAGCTGGAGCCGGCAACGACGCTTCTTGGTGTATTCGCGCGAGGAGCCGTCGATATCGGTCAGTGGGCGGCGGCGTTTGAGCGACGAAGGGGTGAGGAAATGGCTGTCGGTGGACGGCGGAAAATGGAAGAGCTGGGGTGGGAGAGGGTGGAATTCGAAGGTTGTTGGAGAGGTTGGGGGTGGGGAAAGGAAGAGGAGGTTTGGAGTCGAGGAGGGAGATCGTGGGGAGTTTGGTATGGCGGAAACCGGCGAACCGTTGTGGTCGTCGTCTCGACTCCTCACCAATGGTGGATTTTTCGTGGAGCGTTCAAATGGCATCCTCTTCCCCTCAGTCGAGCTCTTCGCATGAACCGCACCAGTCTCTGTCGTATCGATATCCGTATCGTCCCGCCTTGTCGTATCTCCAGGAGCTCTGTCGTCGACCAGTTCCACAGCTCAGCCCAGCTCGAAAAGCTCCCTCGTAGCAAGATGAGGTGATCAAGGTTAGTAGACTTCGTCCCGGTAAGTCCACTTTAGCACGGACACCCGCTCAAGGTCAGTCGTGTGAGTGCCGCTCTACCGGGTACTGCTAACTGCGGACTAGCCTAGTCAAGTGGCCCCATCATCTAAGAAGGGAAGAGGAAATAGTCTGGGGTACGCTAGCGAGCTGAGGGGGATCCAGGGAAGAGCCTGGTTCGTCGGATCCGGGAGAGCGTTACCTTTTAGTGTGGTTGGAGGTAAACGATGGGATGCTGTGACGGTGTTAATTACTTCTCCTCCTCCTTCTCGTCCTCGTCTTCACCCCCCTGGGATTCATACCCTAACGGTTGTACACAGACAACCCTTCGGTAACACCATCGTATGTAACGCGCTGATGCAACCCCATCTATCCAACTCGATCGAGGCCCAACCGTCTCTCCTTCCCTCTTCCCAGGGACGTGCGTGCGTGCGGGCGTCCAAGAGTCTGTGTAAACGTGTTCTCCACCGTTCTCCACCCTCATCTTGTTCCTTTTTCACACACAACAAATCGCAACAATTGGCAGGCAACAAGCAACAAAATACGTAATCGAGTTGTACCGGTCAGGCGTTTTCTGCACATGTGTCTGTGTGTCTGTGTGTGTGTGTCTATGTGCGGTAGGCTTTCTGTGTCTACGGATGTGAGGTTCCCCTCGCAAATTGTGGCTCTGTGAGCATGCCGGTAACCCCCCCACCCCCGGCAAGATCCTCTCTCTCTCTATCCCTCCTCCCTTCTCCAGCTCCTCCACCCGCATCTGCATCCGCATCCGTAACCTCAACCCCAACCCCTCGCTACCCCGGATCTGCTGTGCACATCTGCACCCCTCCTGCAGATCGCCGAAACTTCTGCATACTTTTTTTTTTTTGGTCGGGGAGGGATGAGGGTCCAATAATAATGAATGCGGTGTGATGGATGTGATCACATCGCACACTAGGAGCAGAGAGGGAGAGGGCCCTCACGGAAGGAGCCGGCGGGTGTGATGGTATGGATGGGTGTTGGGGGAAGTGGGATTGGAGGTTGAGAAAGAACCAGCAAGGGTTATGTGAAAGCCAAGAAGAAAATTCTGCAAAAAAAAAAAAAAAGGCCCTTGCCCGGAATTGAACCGGGGACCACTCCCAATCACATTCGCTGTTGTAACAGCGAGGGTAAGAACCCGAAGGGAGTATCATACGACTAGACCACAAAGGCTGATGATTCTTGACTTTTCAACAAGTCAAGGCTTATTTAACCTCATTAATCAAGGTGATGAATACCAAATTGCGGAAAGGGGACGCTTTGTATGTTAGTTCTCGCGCCATATCCCAAAGGGACGCATGCGCTTAAATGATATCAATCAATCAATCAATCATGAATACCAAAACCATGATCATTAATGAATGCATACCACGCAATGCTCTACATATGCCACAACTCCCTCCACTCCCTCCATCCCATCTCGCTCCCAGCCTGTCTCCCGATCTACCGTAACCCCAACCCAACCGACTCCACATCGCCGCCGCCGCCCCTCCCCTGCCGCGTCTGCAATCATCCCGTGCCATCAGCTATCGAAATTACCAAAAAGCGGGCAAAAAAATGGCGGAGGATGGACACAATCGAGTAACCAGAACATACCATATTTCTCTCCGCATTCTTCAACGCCTCACTAAACAACCCATAACACCTCTCAAACTCCTTCTTCAGCGACTCCGTAATCTTGATCGCTTCATCATACCGTTCTGTGCCCACCCCCGGTTATCAGTCCACCTCATCACCACCACAGTATTCGCCATTATCCACACTCAACGGAATAAAAGGATAGCAAACATACCATCGTCACTCAATGTTTCACCACAGAGTTTCCCAGTCGGCCGACCCCGGAACGTAATATACTCGCGGATGTGTAACTCGTTCTTGACAAACTCGTAGAGGTGCTTTCGCCAGTGGAAGAATGCGTGTGCGAGTTTGAGGCGCGTGGCACAGGTGGAGCCGGCGGCCCAGGAGGTGGTGGGGGGCGGAATGGGGTTGAGGGTTGCGTCGAGGGCGAGAGGGGATGCGGCGTCATCATCTTCATTACTGTCGTCGTTGTCGTTAATGGAAGTGGAAGTGTGTTGAGTCTCATCGTCCTCGCCATCGCCATCATCGTCGCCATCATCTCCGTCGTCGTCCTCATCGTCGTCCTCCCCCACATCCCGCAACGTCACGGCATCATACCTCCTCCCCGCAAACCCAACCACCCACGCCGCCAACCTATCCCTCCCACACACCTCACACCTCTCACTCAAGACCGCTGCCTCCCTCACCTCCTCCTCTGGATACGCCTTCACCGCTCTCAGCACCTCTGGTCTCCACACACTACTCGTGAGGATGCTATTCGCATACGTTGCTACCATCCCCTCTAGTCTCTGCTGCGCCATCTGGACTACCTCGTCGGGGTGATCGACTGCGACGAGGTCCGGGATTAGGAGGCTGAGGGAGAGGTGTGTGCACACGAGGAGGAAGTTGGTGAGTGGGGGTTGGTGGGAGAGGGTGGAGAATTGGAGGGGGAGGTCGGGGGCGCCGAGCAGGTGTTGCGAGCTGGATTGGTCATCGTTTGCATCGTCGTCGTCGATGAAGGAGAGGTTGGAGGAGTCGGAGTCGTAGTTTGGTTCTGGGGAGGATGTGGGGGAAGGGGAGGTGGAGGGGAGCCCGGCGCGTTTGGCTTGGAGGCGGAGAAGAGAGAGTTGGTAGGGTGTTTGTTTTGGGGGTGCGCGGAGCCGGGATTGGAGTGTTGCTGGAGAATGTTAGCCATATCAGAACCACCATAATAACTAGAAAGATGAAATACGGGTTTTCGACGCCAGCTCAATGTCATCATCGATATCGCTGTGCTTCTCTTCATCTGACCGCTGGGATTTTTTTCGATGAGGCCGGATTATTTCCAAGTCATCTTCACTGCTGTCGTCCAAAGATGCAAAGGGTTTCGCCGAAGACGACGGTGGCCTTGGTTTTCGCGTCGATCGGATCGCACTCGATGCAGGGATGTCGGGCTCATCGAAGTCGTCAAGTTCTGAGGACGTCGATTTTGCGGTTGATCGACGCCGCCGACGTGAGCGAGGGAGGTCAGAATCGTCATCTGATGCTGGGTCGAGGGGCTTTCTGGCGCGCCGAGAATGGGGGATTATGAGATCTTCGTCGTCATCGTCGTCTGATATTGGAATGGTCGAACGTTTGCGAGGAGTCAGGATAGGAAGGATTTCATCATCGGAGGATGGGGTTTGATCATTTTGTTTGGACTGGAGATTGCTCCGTCGTCGTTTGCGTGCGGAGGTGAGGACGACATCGCTCTCCGAGCTGTCGTCGAGATGCACAGAAGCTGCCCGCTTTCGTGCCGATGGAGGACTGAGGCCAAGAGGGAGGTTTTGTGAATTCTCTTTTCTCGCTTTTCGAGGGGTGAAGATGACGACCTCAATATTGGAGCGCTTTTCTGGAGAGTGTGGCTCAGGGTGTGGCTCAGGGTGTGGCTCAGGGTGTGGCTCAGGGTGTGGCTCAGGGTGTGGCGGGGGAGACAACGACGGGCTCTTTGCGGGGACGCGCTGGACGGGTGCGAAATTCAAGGTGGTCTGGCGGTGACGGGGGCGGGAGAAGCGTGAGCGGACGGCGGGCGGCATTCTGGGTGCCCTGATTTAATTGTCGGCCCGATATCGCAACAGCTGTCGTCGTCGTGTCAAGAAGCGATCAAGACGTTCGCTATAGCTGGCTTGCTGGCTTGCTGGCTTGATGCTGTTTGGTGGTGCGCTGTGTCATTGAAGCAAGCTCAGCTCTCCCCCGCCAAAGCAAGGCGGTGACACGCACGCGCACTCACATGCCAGCTTGCGTCAGAAGAACCCCCCACCACATCGCATCACTCGCTCCCGGAACTGCTCTTCCAGACGATCGAGAAGATCACTCAAATGTCGATAACCACGCCTAATGGAATCTTGTCCTCCCATTGCTCTCGCTTCTGATATAGAGTTGTCCATGGGGTAACCGATAGCTGATCCGAACCCCAATCTGGCAGCGATGTGCACTCCCCCGTCAGTCTCAGCCTGGTGTCGCTCGACGTCACCGTTCGTCATCCATCCCAAAGCCGCGCCGCGCTGAAAGCCTGAAGAAGGTTGCGAGCGACGGCCAGCCAGAATCGCCCACCACCACCTTCAACATCATGCCCGCCTGCTTTTCCCTGGCACTCCCCCGAGGCCCCAGGAATATACTTAAGACCCTCCCCCCGAGGAATACGCAAACACGACCTTCTTCTTCTCTCGACATCTCAACCAACTGAAAAAAGAAACCCCCAAGTCTTTTGAGCGTTGCATCCTCTTAGATCTTCCCTACGGATACCCATCCCTTCGCTCTTCACACACACGACAACTCTACTACTGCCTGCACCGCTAATCAATCACCCTCTCATCCTCCTCCTTTATCCACTACCAACTCTCTACCCGACTAATACACACATCCTCCCCCCGCCATGAGCACAAACGTCAACGTCCCCACCAACGTCCGGCAGCGAGAAAAGGACATTGACAACAAGCTGCGGTTGTATGGGATCTACCAAGGTATGGACCCGCTTGTCCTGGGCCCTGTCAATCCATGCTGACTATCAGACAGCCTTTACTGCCGGCAAGGTTCCATCCAACAAGCAGATTGACGTTGCACTATCCTCCCTAGTCTCCCACAAGAAGCTGCGAGAACCCAATGGAAAGCTGT
The DNA here is from genome assembly GCA_004786065.1 of Ascodesmis nigricans. Classification (NCBI taxonomy): domain Eukaryota; kingdom Fungi; phylum Ascomycota; class Pezizomycetes; order Pezizales; family Ascodesmidaceae; genus Ascodesmis; species Ascodesmis nigricans. The sequence goes on along the minus strand of ML220156.1, from coordinate 119,525 downwards.
CAGACGAAGGCAAGGTGCTGCTCGAGGACTTTCGGACCGTCGTTGAGGAGGCCAAGCGCCTGTTGCTCGTAAAGAACCACGACGAAGCACTCCAGGAGTTTATCTTTGAAACAACACAACTCGGTCAGAAGGGCGGCCCAAGCACCTCAACGCCAAACGCTCCAGTCTCCAAGGAGACAGCAAACCGTGATGGAGAGGAGGCGCTTGAGGGTCTGAAGGTTCTTGGTCGGTTGATGATTACCAACGGGTAGGAAGCTCACATATCCTCACTCGACATCGAATATGCTGACATGAAGCAGTCAATTCCGCAAGCTCATATCTGATGTCGGTATTCTTTTCCGCGACATTGCCGGCGATGTTGCGACCAAGTCCGCCGGAAAACTTCGTCCTGATGAGGAGCGTCTTCGGAGTATTGACGATCCCGCCCCCGACCACGAGTGGCACGACGCCCCAGATTTCAACAAGCAGAGCATGAAGCAGCAGCTCCGCGATACCTTCAACAAAAAGTCTCCTCTTGATGAAAACCAGCTTTGCGATGTTGCTGGTAATGTTACCCAGGCCGCCGACCCACACGGCTCTCGCGATCCTCGTGAGACCGCCAACAAACTCGCCGCTGAACAGAGAAACGGCGGGAACGCTGGCATCAATGCTCAGGCTGGCGTTCAGCAGGGCATTCACGACGTCAAGGAGAACATTCCCGAGGACCAAAAGCAGCGTGCCCGCGAGTACCGTGAGCGTACCAACCGCTATCTCCAGAACAAGATGCCAAAGGAGCGCCGTGAGCAGACCATCTGGCGCCTCAAGAAAATGATTGTTGAGATTCAATCCCACCGCGACTATCAGCAAGCCATTGATACCTTGTTGCGCCTTGCGGAGACGTATACTGGACACGGAAAGAACATTGCTGGACAGACCCAGGGCACCGTCAAGGGTGCTCACCAGGACTCCCACTTGAAGCAGGCCGAGACTCATCTTCGAATCCTCTTGGAGCGCTTCGCCAACAACACCAGCTCCGAGGACTTTTTCGACGCCCTCAACGACATTTACCGCGATGCTGACCGCGATCCGGAACTGAAGAACTGGTTTAAGAGCCTTGATTCCTTCATCCGCCGGAGCTTGAAGCAGGACGGCTACATCCTTACCGAGGACTGCAACCGCGAGTACAACGTTCTCTACGACCACGGCAACTACCTCCTCCGCGACCGCTACCGCGGACACACCGACCGTCTCCTCAACGAGGTCAAGTTCTTTGGCCAGCAATTCGCCGAAGACCCGCAGAACAACCGCTTTGGCGATGCAATGCAGAAGCTCTTCCAGGATCTCGGCACCGATGAGAACGGTAATGCTGCCTTCAAGAAACACTTGATCAAGGACATTACCCAGGTCATCATCCCGGACATCTTCCAGTCTGTCCGCTATGTTCCTATCCCGCGCATCGAGTATTCCGACCCCATGGCGGATGCCGTCATCGAAAACCTTGTCCTCGAATCCGACAACTTGATGCCCAACATGCTTGAGATCTCCTCTGACACCTATGCTCGCTTCGGCCGCAAGACCGTTTCCAGCAAGAAGACGCAACAAGTCATGGTCTCCGCCTCCGGCATCCAAGCCGACCTCCGCGATGTCTCCTATTACATCAAGAAGAAACAAGGCTTCCCCTCCCTCACCGACATGGGCGTCGCCGACATTGGCCTCGGCGGCGAAGGCTTCTCTTTCAAGCTCCAGCTCTCGACCGCTGAAAAACACGACCGCGCGCGCTTCTTCAAGGTCGACACCTGCACCGTCAACATCAAGCAGCTCAAAATCAAGCTCAAGCAGTCCAAACACAAGGCGCTTTTCAGCATCTTCAAACCGCTTCTGATGGGTCTCGTCAAACCCGTAATGGTCAAAGTCCTCGAACAACAGATCCGCTCTGCATTCGGCCGCCTCGACGCACTCTCGTACCGTGTCTACAATGAGCAGGAGAAGATTAAACGCGATCTTCAGAACAACCCGGATCCAGAGCATGCGATGAATCTGTACCAACGCTACACGCAGGCGATCCAGAAAGAGGCCCTCTCCCGCAAGGAACGCGTCAAAGCGAAGACGGCGGATAAGAAGGTCAACATGGCTGTCACCGCCGAAGACTCCATCTTCAAAGACATCAAACTCCCGGGCGGCATCTCCACCAAGGCTACAGAGTACCGTCAACAGGCTCGACAGGGTGAGGGATGGAAGAACGATATATTCTCGATCGGACACACATCCCCGACTACGGGGCTTCCACACCCGGAGAAGATTACCCGCAAATCCCCACACGCCCAGAGGAGACATCTCAAGGAAGGTGTGCCGGTCAGCTCAAGGGATTCGGGGTATGAGCCGTCAGGGTATGGGCAAGCCGCAGTGGGGCAGCCGCCGATGGGGTATCAGCAGCCGGGGGAGTATGGGCAGGGTTATGAGAGGGGTTATACTACTCAGCCGTATGGCGCGCAAGAGAAGATGCTGCCGACACAGACGCAGCCGTTTGCGCAGGGACCGGTGTTGAATAAGGGGACGGTCGGGAATGGGTATACTACCACGGGACAGACACAGCAGTATATGCAGCCGAATCAGGGGGTATATTAAGCCCATGTTCTAACTAGCGATGATTCTTTGGGAGGAGTGGGGTTGGTAATGGAGATTAATTTGATGACTCGATATGGTATTTGAGGGAGGAAAAGACCGGCTTCTGGGGATGAAGATGAGGATGATGAGTATGATTACATTGGGATGGATAGCTTATGAGCTTTAGTTGTTTTGCTTTTTGCGTGGTTGTATTGTTTTTTTACTCCTCCCGAGCTGACTCCAGCTGGGTAATGTGTCTGTCTACTCTTCCGAGGTTTCTTTTGTGTGCTGTTACCGTTGCTGTTGTAGTTTTAGTGTAGTTTTAGTGTTTACTGTAGGATGCAAACGTTGGACTTGAACTGTGAAGTGTGAAGTTTGGTATCATCATTGTCATAGGGTTGGAGGCTTGGAGCGTGAACATGATTGCGAAGTGAGGCAGAGTAGTTAGAGCACAGTAGTCTTACCCTCTTGACCTTTGCCCCGAACTCGCTTCACCTTCACATGGTCGATTTAGGCTATTCGGTATGTGCGCCTGGTGTGAGAATAATGGTGAAGTACGCGGAGGTGAGGGAAAACCCTAACCCCTCTATCCCCCTCACTACCCCCATCCACCCAACCCTCGTCTCACGCATGCCTACCTGCTGATAGAATGAATGCTCTTGTATGTAATTCGAATCAGAGGTTCTGGGATTGGAGGCTACCAGTGGATTGCATCATGCGGCTCTCGCTCTAAGGCGGGAGCTTTTTGTATCGTAAGTGTGTTGTTATCCACAGATAACATGCAAGTTTAGTGAGCATTCAGCATGAAAGTGGTTGATATGGATATAGCGCACCAACTTGACTATAGACGACACGATCGAGCAGGTTGTAATTGGGAACGGATATGCACCAGCATCAATCTGAATTGTTTCTTTCTCACGCCAGGGAAGGAGTTTGGTCTGCAAGAGCAAAATCTCCCTCATGATTTCCCGGCAGTTGAGAAGCTAATAACCACCCTCGAGCGAAGGAGCAACCGTCGGTTCAACATCAGAGCGCCACCAGCATCCCTCCACCCAGTGACATCCCATGCACAAGGCTGAGAACTCTCCCAAGGCTGACCCCAGCATCTAGACCGCCCCGATAAGGCTGGCCGCCGGCGGCCCTAGTGAGAGAGGACTCGGAATCGGCACGCGCAGCTAGGGCTATCAGGGGAGATAAACACACGCTGTTACTCGATGGTTACTAGGCTGTCTGGAACCCTGATCTGCGGAGAAGGCTGAAAAGGGTCTGGTGAAAGAAATGGGGGAGGGAATTGCGCGTGAGGGTGCGCAGATTCAAGGGCTTGCGGGGTGTTGAGGGGCGTTGACATGTAGTGTAGTTCCATGTATACAGCCTCGAATTGAAAGTGTCATCATTCCCAGGTCTCCTCAGTGTCCCCGAGTCTCGTCTCGTCTCTCTCTCTCTCGGCATCGCATCGGCGCCCTCGGCCTTACATCAACTCCAACGTTCGACTCCAACCAAAGACAGCAGGTCCCATTCCGCCCCCCCATCCACCCGATAGAGTACCTATCTCGACTCTCACCCACTATACTCCCACCCCCACACGGCCCCCCGAGTCGTGGAAAGCCATGACACCCACCACCGACGCGGTCGCCGCCGTCGCAGCCGCCTCTCCGCCCTCCTCGACCGACTCGCGCCCTCCTCCGCAAAAGCGCCGCCGCAAGACCACCACTGTGAATGAAGACAACCTCTCCCCCACTGCGCTGGGCCTTGTCTCGCCCGTCAGCACCATGACGGCCACGAGCAGTACGGCCTCGTCCTCCACATCCTCGTCGTCGTCGTTCCGGAATGTGTCGGCCTGCAACCGCTGTCGCCTGAGGAAAAATCGTTGCGATCAACGTCTGCCCGCGTGTTTGAGCTGTGAGAAAGCGGTACGTTGTCTGTGTGGGCCCCGACCCCGAGTTGCGCTTTGAGTGTGGGCAATGGATGCTGAGAAGGGGTTTGACTAGCAAGTGAGATGTGTCGGTATGTTGGCCCCGTGTAGGGTGGGGAATAGGGACAAGAGGGTCATGATATAATGCTGAGAGAGAGGGTGCACAGGCTTTGATCCAGTTGGCAAGCGTGAGATACCACGGAGGTGAGACAGCGAGCCGGATTGATCCCAGAAATTGAGTTGCTGTTACTCTGTGGCGAGGGGTAGTATCTAGTATCTATTACTGACTCAGACCTACCCCCATGGCAGCTATGTTTACTACCTCGAAACCCGCGTCGCACACCTCGAAAATCTCCTCTCCACAAACAACATTCCCTACCCCGCGCCCGAAGACTTTTCCGATATCCAGCTCCCCAATGTCGCCCACACATCTGCGCCCGCAGCTCCCCCACCTCCTCCATCACAGCCCACCCCCACATTAACCACAGACGCCGACACCCCACCCCAACCCCAACCCCCAATCGACCCGGCGCTCCAATCTACCTCCGCAATCCCCTCCCCGCGAATAAAACAAGAATCTCCCCCGCGCTCCGACCTCCTCGAAGGAAAACGTCTCGAAAACCTCGTCTCGGACATTGGCCTCGTCTCCTTCCAAGGCGCCAGCGACCCGCGCTATCTCGGCTCCGTTTCCGGCATTTCCTTCGCGCGTGTCGTCTTTGCGGCGGTCAAAAGCAGTGCGTCGAATAGTAGTGCCAAAGATGATGCTGCGGGGGGTCGAGACGGGAAACGGGGGTTTCGTGGGAGGATTGGGAGTACGACGAGGGTAAGGGGGTCGAGGGGGTTAGGGATTGGGGGCAGGGCGATGAGGGAACATGCTGCTGCTGCTGCTGCTGGAAGTGGTGGTGCTGGGGCTGGTACTGGGGAAGGGGAGGAGCAACCGCAGTCTAAGGAAGCGGAGGACCAGATGAGGGATAGTTTTTTCGGGCTACATACAAAGCCTACCATCGCGCCTGCACCCTTCCCGGGAAGGGGGACGGCGGAGCGGTTGGTGGATTTGTATTTCGAGCACGCGAACCCGCAGATTCCGAGTTTGCACCGCTTCGAGTTCAGGAAGGTGCTGGAAACCATATACGGTCCTGTAGAGTGCCTACCGAACGCTGGATTAAAAGGAGCGCCAGATTATGATGTTGATGGGAAGGGACTCGGTGGAACGGCCAGGGAACGCTACTTGCTGAATATCGTGTGTGCCATCGGCGCGGGAATATTCCTCACGGGACCGGATGAACCTCCGACGCCGGATGATGAAACTGCACCCGATGATGCACCGAGGAAGAAACAGAAGCTGGATGCGCAACAGGCAAAGGGGAAGCAGTATGAGCCGGAATCGTACCACGCGGCGGCAATGCTGCATCTCGAGTCGTTTTTGAGCCAGAGTAAGGGCGGGTTGGAGGAGCTACAGGCGGTGCTGCTGTTGGCCGGATATGCGTTATTGAGGCCGGTTAGTCCAGGGTTGTGGTATATCGTCGGGGTTGCGTTGAGGCTGGCTGTGGATCTCGGGTTGCATTATGAGGATGCGGAGACGGAGGCAAAGGTGCGGATTGTGGGGGTAAAGTCGGAGAAGGATGCGAAGAGGGAGTGGACGAGGGATATGAGGAGGAGACTGTGGTGGTGTGTGTATACGTTGGATAGGCTGGTGAGCACGTGCGTTGGAAGGCCGTTTGGGATCTCGGATGAGGTTATCAGCACGCAGGTACTTGGATCACGCTCTCGATGGGGTTTATACTGACAGTGACCAGTTCCCATCGCTGCTTGACGATAAATACATTTCTCCAGTCACAGGCATCACGCCGCCTCCACCAGGCGAGAATCCCCCCTCCTACAAACTCATCGCCAACCACTACCTCCGTCTCCGCCTCCTGCAATCCGAAATCCTCTCGGTCCTTCAACAACAATCCCACACGTTCTCCTTCGCCTCCGCCACCTCCGAAAACGACTACAAACGCGACCACTACAAGGGCAAAGAAAACTACCCTCTCCACCACCCGTACCACTTGCAAACGCCCTACCTCCATAAACACGCCTCCTTGGTCGCCTGGCACAACGACGTCGACCGACGCCTCACAGAATGGATGGAATCCGCGCCGAAACACAGTTCACAGACCGGTGTCCAATTCTCCCCGCTTTTCTTGGAACTCAACTACTGGCAAGCGAAAATCATGCTCTACCGCCCGTGTCTCTCAGTCCCCGTCCTCCTCGCCGGCGACCTCGGCAGCAACTCTGGCTCTCAACGTTCCAGAGCAGCAGAAAAAGGTTTCGGCGGCGGCGCAGAGGTGCTCCGCTCCCAACGCGCGGATGAGGAAGACCGCGTCTACCTTGTCGTCGCAGAAGCCGGCGGTAAGGTCCTGAGGATATATCGCCAGCTGCACCGCGTGCATCAAGTCAACTATACCTTCCTCGCGACGCATCATCTGTTTATGGCGGGGATATCTTTTCTGTATGCCATTTGGCACTCGCCGTTGGTGAGGAGTAAATTGTCGATGGATGAAGTGGATTTTACGATTCTCGCAGCGACGTCGGTGCTGGGCGATCTTATCGGGAAATGTCCCCCCGCCGAAGCGTGTCGGGACTCGTTCGCAAGAATGTCGAAGGCCGTGGTGAGTATGTGTTTATCGCAGAAGGCAGGGCCGGTGTCGAAGATTTTGCCGGCGGGGAGTACGACCATGGTGCCGCAGGATAGAATGCAAATTGATACGGATGAACTACATCTGTTCCATCGACGACAGCGGAATGCTGGGGCGTTTAGTGTCCAGCAGCAGCAACACCAGAGAAAACAACACCATCATCAACGATCAAGATCGCAATACCACTCCACCCCCCCTCCTCCTCCTCCTCCTCCCCATCCGCAGCCTCAACAACAACCACAACACTCCCTCCTCTCACCTCACCACATCCCCCAAACCGAAGTCTACTCCTCCTCCGAACGCAGCACCCAAAATCCCTCATCTCTCCAACAATCCCAACAACGGCAACCAATCCACTTCGACGACGGCTTCCGCGAACTCTTCACCTCCCCCCGCCTCTCACCTCCCACCTCCTCTCCCTCCAATCCCACCAATCCCACCACATCCACATCCCGCGACCTCTACCGCTTCCCGCACTCCCCCACCACTGGCACCGAGCCACCACACCATTTCCGCTCCAACTCCAGTTCGCAACCCCCCCAGCAGCAGCAGCAACTCTACCCTCAATCTCTTCTCCTTGACCCGTCCCTCTCCCCCGTGTCTGAGTCGGCATCTCAGCAACCCCAGCAGCAGTTGATACCCCTTCCCAGCGACTGGGCGAGTTTGGATCTTATGACGCAGTTTGGGATTCCGGGATTTGGGGACGTTGCCAGTAGTGGGAGCAACGGTGGTGGAAACGGAGGAGGATCAGGAGGGCTGGCGGGGATGGGAGGCGAGTGGGGGGAGCTAGATGGATGGAGTGATGAAGGCGGGGGTAGTGGCGGGCAGGGGCTCGGAGGGGGGGTAGATTTGTTTGATGGGTTCTTTTTTGGGGGGGTGGGGGGCGGTGTGTGATGTGATGTGATGTGATGTGTTTTTGGTTTTTGGTTTTGGTTTTAGGGGGTTCTGGTTGGCATGTGTGGATGATTTTCGGTTTTAGGTTACCATTTCTTTTTTGTTCATCTGTGTACCTGGGTTCTTACTCGAAGGAGTTATTTCTCGCCATATTCAGGAAATTTTGAGAGCCCCGTGGGCGGTTTCATTCGTTTTTACTCGCCGTGAAATTGAAAGCGGGATCATGCAATGATGACCGTGATAATGCTTGAAATTCCATTACAGAGCGCGAGCCACCAGTAAAAACACCCGGGAAACAGAAACAAGACAAAAAAATAAGCAAGATGAAGAGAGTAGTACAGGACAATAGAATCTCACAAGCCTATAATAAGCCCACATGAGTCGTTAGCCACCTCGACAATAAAACACATCAACAAAGAGTTTGAGCATCGTAATAGTTCCCAGTGCTCAGGTATAAATAGCGGTTATGCTCTAGTTCTTTTTCTGGCCGGGCGGGTACTTCTTGTACAAAAAGCTGTTTTACTGTTAGCTCCTCATCATCAGACATCGCCATCAATCAACATACCTGCTGATGAAGTAATCCGCCGCAGTAACACCCGCAACGCCAGCAGTCCACATCCCGACAACCTTCCAGGTCAACTGGCCAGCCTGGTACTTCTTATACCCCATCCAGCCCAACACACCAGCAGTGGCTGTGACAAGGAGGGAGTTGATGAGCAACACTGGGCTGTTCGAAATCTCCTTGGCCTTGGTCTTTGCAGACTTCTTGCGCTTCTTCGCAAGGTGTGCTTCAGCGGTGGCTTTGCGCGCCTCCTCTTCGGCGGACTTCCGTTTGGCTTCTTGCTCGAGCTCGATACGTGCGGCTTGGGTTTCGGTTTTCACCTGGTTGGAGTCAGTAAGCATTGAATGAGGCTCCCGAGATCCTGGGGCCCGCAACGGGTGTCAAGAGCCCACCTCCTGCTTGTCAAAGTCGGCCGGAACAACGGCGATGCCGGTGTCGACATCAATCAGTGAGTCGACTGAGCGGTCGGTGGGGATGATCTCTGGAACGGGCGGTGCACGACTGTTGTAGCTCCTGTCAGCATTCCCTCGACTCAATCTTCCTCTGCAACCCCTTAGCACTATGAGCTGAGCATCCTCCTCGCCGTGGCGCTGTTGAAGTTTGACAACAGTAGTGGGGTGCCTTACGCCTACGCCGAATCGTCAATATCGTCATCGCAGAGCAGCGGGGCAAAAGCACTGGGAAGCACTTACTTCCTCCTCGGACTGGGGGGGGCCGCGGGCAGCGGCTTCGGCGTAGGACATTGTGGTGGTTTGTAGGGTGGATCGAGGTGATGCTGTTGGATGGTGTTGTAGGTGACAGACGAAACGGATGAAGAGAGGTGGTGGTGATGGACAGCGGAGGTGCAAGACCTGGTTCCACAGATGACGACCCGTGATTATGACGTCATGCGATCTTGAATGTCGGATGTGAGAACGGCAGAAGGGATGTCTGTTCCTGAAGTTCGGAGCAGGATCGGAAGTGTCAGAGGAAAGCAATTCAAAGTAGTGGGGTGTAGATAAACACAAATGCCTGGACCATTGTGTTTAAATTTAAAAGTGAGAAAAGTGAAGTAACATAATATATCACTCGACCAGCTCATTATCATGATGCTTGATTGAATGATCCAGCGTTTTCTTTACGCTTGCATACTGTCACCAACAGGTCAAGCAAAATTAACATTTGTTCATACTTGGAGTATGAGAATACAATGATTCAATTGAATCATTGTTTTGCACTCGTTTCGTAGATTCTCGGTGGGGACAACACGAATCCAGTTGCTTCCATCACTCTTTGGGGAGGCAGAGGCCGAAGTAGAATGTGGGTAAAGCAGGAGATACCGAAAGGAAAAAACAGTGGGCGGAGGGGAGGAGATACACACACGTTTCAATGACATGGAAGAGGAGAGAACGTGAGCAGCAGCAGCTCTCACAACTCAAAGGGCGGCCGTCGCCAGGGCGAACGGTCGGCGAGAAGAAGGGTTGACATTGGGCGAATCTCATGTATGCAGAAAGCCTCAAAGAAGCGAAGTAATCGGGGAGGGGGAGGGAGGAAGCTGTAGAGTAGTGTCGCGGCATATCCCAAAAGGGACGCATGCGCTTAAATGAATTCAAACAATCAATCAAACCATCACTCTTCTTCATCATCCTCGACCCAGAAGCCACCACCACCTTTACCTATCTTCTCCATCGCATCTTTCCAGCACGGGTAGCCGGACTTGCCATTTCTCATTCACACAGCCATCCGAGACCTCGAACTCCTCTTCCGCGCTCACGTTCCATCAATCCTGCTACGACTCAGCATACCTGCAGGTCGTCTCAATACGTTAATTCCTGCTCCTAGGCTATACAGTACTCCGGGGAGTCCGGTATTCCATATACTACTACGCGTTGGAGCCATTCATCTGGATCCCCAGAACGAGGTCAGGTGGAGCGTTTTCAGCATGTCTTCTGGCCTATCAATCTCCTCGGTAACGTCCTCAAGTTGTCCCAATTCGCTGATTAATCTTTTTTCCAGTCTATGAAGCCAATACTTATTACTACCTCTTTGCTCCGAGCAGGGCATTGCTTTTACGGAGTCAACTCAATAAAAACGGAATGATGTCCAGCCTGACCTTCACACCACTTCTGGTCCTTTACACTTGGTCCGCCGCCATTTTCTTGGTTTCAGCGCTCAAAACTTGGATAAGGTCCGGATTTGAGCAAGTCAAGCCTCAGCTAGTCATTCACAGGGCTACCCTTAGATATCCTTGGACCTTACACTAGCTCTATCAGATGGAGATTGAGACCTCTTTACCAATACGAGTTTCTGTACCTATCATGATGTGCAAGCGGTACTCCGACTACAGCGCTCCTACACTGCAATTCATTCAGCCGATGTCAGCCTCTGAGCATCTGACTTGGTACACTTGGTACCGTCTGAACGGTGGTATCCGTCTCAGTTAAAGACATCCGTTTGCAACCGCCAGCCAACGAGAGAAGGTATAAGCAGAAAAGGAGCGCACAGATGATACACTGGTTGTGTTAGCGCGCTTGACAGCCTATGAGTAAGGACCATGGTAGACGGAAGTAGCCTAGCTCCTCAAGAGTAAAGCTACAGAACGTATGTACTGTACATCTAAAAATTTTGAGGCATCCGCGTTGAAGGTGTTTCGCCCGTTTCCATCAACCCCAAAAGGCATTCTTCGCATAATGTATAATCAGCAAGAATTCCAAATTCCGGCCTATTTCAGCTCTGCAAGATGATATACCGAAACAACGTGCGTTATAGTTACTCTGAGACCTTCCCACCATGACCGTCAAAAGTCTACCGCGCCACGACTGCTATAACGTTCTCTCCACAGTGTCACCCACCCATCATCCAAGTTGACTAAAAGGGTGAATCCGACAATTCTATAGCGTTTGCAGAAAGACGAATACATGGGATCCCGTTTGTTTATTCCTAATGGCCGTGCTTCAAGTCTATTCGCTTCCCGGGGGAGAGGAGCAATATCCATGCAGCTCACACTCAGGACGTGGATCTGCCAGTCATTTCTTCCATATTGTTCCATCACCTCTTCCGGTTATTACAGCAGTTTCCCCACTTTTGAATTTGCAAACATTGCGTCCGGAAGTGGGGTTTACTTGTTGAGAACCGCTTGAAGGTGGGATGTGACCAAACAGAGGATGAGAGAGGAAAGTGTGGGGGTTGAGAGGGGCTAGTCTCGTGGGGGGGTTCGAATCATATTCGGTCTGCCTCTCTCGAGGTGTGACTGGATTGGCTTTTCTTGATCTGATCATCAACATGCTGTTTTATACGCCACGAGACTCATGCTTGAATACAACTGTGTGGCAGTGACCCGAGCTTGTTTGCAGATATTGAGAGGATTGCGGTACGGGCTCTTTTGGGGCTAAATGATCACATTGCTGATTCTGTCACAAGGACGAAATATAAGCAGGTCAGAAAGGGTCGCATTCGCCTCAGGTCCCACCTCTTCCTTCAGAACATCGCATATCATGAGCACATCGATAGTTCCACGGAAGCAGTCGCGGATGATGTCGAGCATGAGTGTAAAACTCCGTCGTGCGGCAACAATGCTCAGTCTTTGCTCGTCGTTGACTTGCAGTCAACCCAAGGTTGTGTATTGTGTGGATCCGGGAGATTCTGCCCGCTGACGTCGCAGTTGTGAGCTCATTCGAACCACCATAACGGCAACGACGGGATGTGCAGCTGCGGATCCTCTTTTCGACGTCGAAAACGGATAAGTCCAGGTGATGTGCTGGCGGGGACGAGCTCCAACCCTATGTAACCGCCATTACGGAATCTAGACGACCCCGCAGCACAAGATTCCCCATTCAAAGGTGCTGAAAAACCGGGAAAGAGATTGGATTAACAAGCAGTTCGCCAAGGGCGGTGTCAAAGACCATCCATTTCCCCAGGTTTCTGCTCTGAGACACACCTCCGGATTCTCTTGAACGATGAGGCGGCATCCATCACCGGCGTTTCTTGTAGGTGAATCACCCGCTCTTGACTGCCGTTTATTCTCTCAAAACAACAAAGCCAACGTGGGCTGGTGATGCATACCATTGGAACAAGCTGGTATTCGCAAGTGAGGGGTTGAGATTGCTGGCTACAACTCCGGGCGAGGTAATACTCCCTCAGTCAAGCGTCCTGTATCGCTTATCTCATCTAGTCTTCACTTATCAGGTCATCATCGCGCCTGGTTTCCAAGTAGATCGCTGTAAAGCCGTTATCGCCCCCCCCCCCCCCCCGACACAGCGATGCAACTTTGCCTCGTCATCCCAGTCCCTACGGCAACACTATACCAGTACATGCCTAGTCTACCGCATATAAAGAGACTCGGCTTCAAGATGCGGACGATGCTTGTGTCAGCAACTAATCCACGGCATGTCTCATGAAGATGTCTCGACCATTGTCTCACTCGCACTACAGTAGCCGCCTCAAATCATCACCAACCTCTATAACTGCTCCCAGAATCATGTTTTGCCGCCAAGGTTAGGACAATGCTGCTTCTTGTACGCTGTTGTTCGCAACGGCTCACATCCCGTTTAAAACTATTCGAGTGACATCGTGTGTTTCTGATTTTTATGCAGTCGTCGAACTTAGCGCCCGACCAACGAATGTGAGATCCGATGGCACCTTCGCCACACAGGACGAAGTGGGATCTGACTGTATTGTGTTTTCCACCGATGTGGTTGAGCGGATCATTGTGGGGTTTAGTGGCGGAACCGACTGTTGGAATCGAACGGGAAACTGTTCTATGGGATGATGCCTGGCAGAGATGTGATATGATACTGCGGGTATGGCGTTACGCGCTTGGTGGCAAACAATCGAATCATAATGTTTAGTTTACATTATGGTGTCGCGTTTCAATCATCGACATGAAGTTGGATCATCGGAAGCAGACGGAATTGATTGCACGAGGTTCAGCTGGCAGTATGAGCAATTCAAGGCACAGGAAGAGAAGACTTCCGATTTTTTCTCGAGATGCACGTGGGTTGCTTCGAGTCATTCCACCCATGTCGGAATTGGTGGCTCGCATCGGCATTATCGGATCCCAGAATTGAAACCACCAATTGTTTCTTAATTGCACCCAATCCAGCCCCACAAAAATTAATGACCGGAGCTATTGACCATTGCCATCCAGTCGGATGAGCCTTGCCTTTCTGTGGCTACCGGGCAGCTGTCAGCCGCAATAAAGAATCACGCCACATCAATCGACGATATTCCGACATGCTGCCACGCTTATTCATGCGGGAGACGGAAGAATCGCCGGCGTCTCACAAGAGGGCATTGCCGAACCCAGAATCTCATGGGAGTGGCTGCTGCGGAGTCGAAAAGTCCGGAAGGGCGCTGTATTGCGAACGGGAATACCTCAACTGGGCAGGCTCGTGATCGTCAGCAGATGCAGCATTTTGCAGGATTTTTTTTACCCACCGGTTTCTCCGTAGCTGCGGGCTGGTTTTCCCAGCTATATCCAGGGCCTGCGCTCATCGACTTCTTCTAACTTTCTCATCTCCCGCACATACAACTCCAACACAACACAACACAACAATCTTTATCCACCCTTGATAAGATCGGTATGTTATGCTGCGTTTAAGTCTTCCTTACAGTCTCATGCATGTTCCTCGCCTGGCGCTCGGGATCCACGGGTCAAGGTAAACGTTGCGGGGTCTGCAGCGTCAACTTCCCCACATCGCTTTGCCCTATCCTGCCACGGCTACGCTTCTGAAATTCCAAATACCCCCCCCCCCCCAATCATCACCTGCACTCTCCCCTACTGTTGGATTTAACGTGTAAACTAACTGTTACGCCTGAGGGTTCCCACGTAATAGATTCACATTTTATCAAAGAAGTCATCTCCGATATCGCAACCGTCATCAGCGCCATGTCAGGTACAACGTCTGAGCAGAAGCCCGCATTCAGCTCTCAGTATTCAGAAGCTGCTCTTGCATCACAAGCCATCATCGAGTCGGCACAGAACCGCGAGCACACGAAGAAGAAGAAAGCGCAGTTGCCTGGTGCTACAGCAGCATCATCGTCACCACAGCCAGGACGTCTGCAACGGCGATCATCGTACAACTACGAGATGGCATGTTCAGGATCCAGACCAACGACCTCTGACTCAGATGGCGTACCCGCCGCTGTCGCAAATCCTCCTTCGCCAACCTTTACTCGCCGGATGAGCTTCGATCGGAATGAGCACAAGCACCTTCTGCAGCACAAATGTGTCGTGAAGCCGAACGAAACCTCACCAGCCGGTTTCTCGGAGGTTCAACCCACGGAATCCGGTTCCACTTAAAAGAAAAAAAAGAATGATTAATGGCGCCCTCGAAAATCTCCCCCAAACATCGGCATTTGAAGACGAAACCAAGCTCTCCGCGGAACAACAAATCAAGATCCCGCCAAGTACTGTCATTCCCGGACACGTCAATCGGACATGATGCGATCGGATCAAGTTTCTTGATACTGCTTTGATCCCTACTCACCACTATCAACATCATCAACATCATCACCGCCGTCACCGATATGTAGTAATTCACGATTTCTCACTATCGGCTTTTATCTGCCCGTCGCCGCCTGTTTGGGAAGCCTGCATTTAATCGGAGGGTTTTCGGGGGTTTCATTTCCCTTTTGTTGAACGAACACCAGGATTCTTGGGGATGCATCATATGTTGGACATGGTTATGATCTTCATACAATACGACACTCCTTCTCCCCGGGCCTTGAAACCGCAAAAAAAAAAAAAAAAAAAAAAAAAAAAGTCGAACAAACCCAATCCGCGGGCGCACCGTTCAAGTTTCGGATTGTCTCCTTTTTTTTCCTTTTTTTTCTTTTTTGGGCTTGTTGTTTCTTCTCCTCGTCCTCTCAATTTGAGGTGTCTCTCCTTTTTTGGTTTGAACTTGTTTCTCGTTTCGAATGGTCTCTGTCGTGTCGTCCTTCCTTTTTCACTCAATCTGGGTCGCGGTAACTCAAGTTGAGACCCTTCTCGAGTGAGGGATTTATTTGAACTGTGGGGGTTCCGTTGGTGAACGACATCAAATTGAGTTTTATAGCTTTGATAGATAGCCATCGTATTGCATGTTGCATGACTGTACGTACAAAAGGGTGATTATAACTTAATCTTGGCCATTAAGGCGGCTGTAATTCAACATTTAAGCTTATTTACCGAGAACGTGGATTTGGTATATGTATCGTATCTTGGGTTTTTTTTTTTTGGACTCGCTTAGCTTGATGTTTTTTTTTCTTTTGCGGAGATGTTTCGAGGCACTCTATCTGTAACATCAAGAACTCGCTCGATCCCGGAAGAGGTCAATACCACAGATCTACGTTAAAACTCGTGAACATCTTTCACCGGGTCAACAAGATGAAACGAAACTTTTCACCACTCTAAACCTCCCACAATCGAGTGATTCTCTATAGTTATTCCTACAAACCCGAAATCTCTCTCGTCCCCAAAACAATTGTCTCCTAGTCTCCATCTCCATCACAACAACGCATCTACTCTCCCCCGGCTACAAGCACAACTCCATCCCATGCGGCTCTTCCTTCCTCCCACCCATCATCACCAAAACGATCGACACCCAAAATCCCTTTTCTGCAAGGTTGCACCCAGGAGGGACTTTGATGCGGGAAGACAGAATGACTGACTGCTTCCTGTGCTGACTCGGACTTGGACTCGGGACTCGGTTTGGGAGTGAGACAGACACCCTGAACCGCCACCCACACTCACCCAGCCAGGAGGAAAGTCGAGGACCCAACGTATATGTACTAGAGTATGTAACAGATTCGCGAGGTGGCCATCGATGGGATGGGATGGATGGGGAAAATCGAATCTGGGGCCTGAGGTCAGAGGTTGGAACCGAACCAACTGGTAGATACGGTATGCTGTTCACCAAGCGGGAAGGGCGGCATGCGGTAAGGATGTAAGCATTTGAATATACGGTGCGGTAGTGGGAGGAAGATCTCGTCGCCCTTCAAACGCGATGTCTAGATATTGCGATATACACTCACTCACGCACGTAACGTAGAGTATCTAGTTGTGTGTTGAGTCCCTCTCTCTCAGTCCCAGCCCCAATCCAGTCACAATATAGGAGAGCACTATACGAGCTTCCATAACCACAACCCATCAAAGTAGGCATGTGTACTCTCTTCTACAGCCTAGCTAGCTAGCCGTCATCATCATCGTCGTCGCCGTCGTCGTCGTCGTCGTCGTCATAGTCACCTTCGTCACCCCCCAGGAACACAGTGAGCTCGGAACTTTCCATCATCAACCTGGTCTGGATCCCACCAACGCACCTCCGTGCACACGCATCCAACCCCCCATCTTCAGCGAACGCCAGCCCGCACGCAGCCCGCACGCCAGTCACCTCGCCCTGCAGGACCGTTCAACTCCTACCTATTCTCGTCGCGGCGGTCGTCGGGGTCGGACGTCGTCATGAAGATATCAAATCGGGCGAGTTGTCGGCGGTTAGAGATTTGGTGGTGGTGGTTGGTGATGCTGGTGGTGGTGGAAGCCGATTGGGTCACGATCCGGGGGTTGGGAGAGGCGCCCCACGGATCGGATCAGTGCAGGAGGATGTGAAGCGTATCTATCCAGGTGGTTGCAACACGAAGGCAGATGAGGTGTTGATGATTCATAGATCGATATGTCGATGCGTGCCGAGGGTTTCGTCGGTTGAGTAGACGGGATGATAGTGAACCGTACTCTGCTTGATGACGATGGGATACAGAGGCCGCCGGTGGTAGCTCTAAAGCTTGTCTACCAACGCTACGCACTGATAGGAGATTTTTTTTTTTTTTCAAAAGTCAGGTACGTACTGTAGTCGGAGCGGTGATTAACAAGACGGCTGTAAATGCGGTACTAGAGTAAGTCATAGTTCCACGAACCGTCTCAAGTTACTCATCAGCACATTGCTACACGAGCTACAAATGCGGCGGAATGTGGTTGATATAAATTCAGATCATATCCAATAAGATGATTCAAACATGATTTCTATCCATGATCCATCAATTTCACCTACAACTACAGTACCTCGTTTTCCCCGCCCAAGGACCTCCGCCTTGCCAGATATCTGATCCTCAGCATCCGAACTCGCGTTCCCAGTGGCTTATTCGGGAATGTAAGGACCCGAGGACGGCATATGACGGTCACAGCATATACATGTGGTGGCGGCGATATTGATGAGTACGAAGCTCCAAGTGCATTGTGGTTGTTCTTGGGATGCCCTCCGCACTCCTGTAAACTGTACGAGCATGTACACTGCACTCTCCCGCAGGCGTGTACCAGCAGACGGCGGAGCCCCGCAGAGTTCTCGTCAAGCGGACGAACCGGAAGTCTGGGAGACTGGGAGTAAAATATACTTTGGGGTGCAATCAGCTTCAAAATATATACACCACCATGAATCCAACGACATCATGATCACCCCCAGCAGGATACGAGGAAACTTTGGAAGGCGTGAACATCGTCGAGTGTTGTTGATAGGAGCGGTTTCTTTCTGCTGCACGAGCAATCTATTCAGGCAAGGAAGGTGAGGGGGCATGAATCGAGATCGTGGTCCTCGAAAGTAGGCGGGATGTCAGTAAGTCCGATTTGCGGCACAGGCTCCTTGGCTAGCGACAACCAAGTTGATGATGGTGGTTTGGGATTGGTTTGTTTTATTTGGGTTGTACCGCAGTGCAACCTGTTTATGCATGCAGAAGGGACCGAGAGGAGGAGGCGTTTTGGCAACAAAGCGCAAGTGTGTTTGGCGGGCCAGTGAGGTCGTGGGTTGTATTGCGTCCATAGACGCTCATCCTCTGGGAGGCGCGCGTGTTATCTGATGTGAATGTGAGCTGGATTTTCCTGAAAAATTCGGATATCGGATATCTGTCGGTGTCGAATGCGTCCTTGCAATTCTTCGCCTTGAATAAGATATTTTTGGCGACTTTGCAGCCGATTTAATAAAGCTGCCAAAACATTCAGCAACTGCGCAGCGTCTCGCAAGTGATTCACAGGAATACATCAGATGGTTCCTCCATCCGAATTACTGGTAGAAACATATCCGTAGGTACCCACTGGCAACTCGCACATCCGATATGCTTCCTTCCCCACATCCCTTTCATGTTCTTTCCGGAGTTGGAGCATATCACAGGTGTCAACAGGGAGACACCCTTGGCTGCGTCTTCCATGCAACTGGCAATGATGGTTGGAATCCAACTCGTATCACGGCACTGAGTAGGTGATCTTACTTCGCCGTCCATAATGCGCACGCCCATATACAGGTATATAGGAACTGATTGTACGTCCCGTAGCGTTTGAGAAAGGGATTGATACACAGCTATGAGATTATTAGCCCGTGTTCGCACACCCACCAGAAAGCTTACACAAAACTAAATAGGCCTTACGCTTACGCTCCACTCAACCCTCGCAACAGACCTGTGACCTGCATGCAGCATATTCTCCGGTGCGGCTGCCTCAGGAGCCGTGCATCCGAGCTACTGCCGGTCCACGGAACTGACAAATCATCATGCTTATGGCGCCGAGTGAAGGATCGAAGTGCAGGTGGGGACCGACCGAATTTCAATTGTGTTACTTGCACGTTTTGATATTCGACATCCGCGATCTCAATGGATGATCTATATGTTCTCTATGAGGTTAGAACTCTTCCGACATACTGGTAGTCATTTCCCTGGGACCAGCTGGTGAAGTTAGCATGATGCTACTCGTGCCTTACAGTATCCACTACTCAAGATAAGTATTGGTACCTACCACTATGGCGTTCTGTTTGTTAGGGCTCGAGTACAAATACTAATTTTGATAACCGCTACCGTAGTACTATTTCTGCCCAATACCCTGCTGACTTCACGGTATCAAACGCCGGAGTACTCGCACCCCGATTATCCACCCTGTTGATGATGATATCGGTACTTCCCCAACCCAACAATGAGGTCCTCACCGACCGCGTGGTCCTCGAGGTGTCCCATGTATGCACCGGTTAGCAGTTCGCATACCCGAGTGCTCGAACCGAGAGTCAGTTTCCTACTCAAAGGCTATGACCTTCCTGGTCCTCCTGATGGGCCACGATCGTGTGCCCCGCAATGCACCGTAATACCGGGCGTTGGTGGGGCGCGCAGATTCACGAGGAGGTGCAAAGAGTGATGTACATCATGAACACCTCTCTGGACACTGTCGATCAATGCGCTTGTCATGCTGAACCTGTTGGCGAGGTCATGCCGTGGGCTCGGGAATCGGAATGAGCTGGTTTATAGGGAAAAGGAGAGCACGAGATTAGCTTCGGGGGGTTCATTTCCCGGAGTTTTTCATCACCGTGCCAGAAATAACCGGATTTCAGGATTGTGAAGAATTCAGAAAACAGGACGTGAAGCTGATGCGTAATCTCATGAGCGTGAAGATGTCCCAAAGCCAGCGATATGCATGATATGCGGTACGTGGTGATGGTTGAGATCATGTTTGAGGTTGGGGTTCAGAGCTTATCCGCGACATCGAGATCGATTTGATGTGTTGATGGATGTATCATCGCCGTGTCCAAATGCTTGGGAATGGGCGTCAATTCAGCATCATCCAGGAGGTTGGGAACCGAAACCAAGAGCAAAAAAGGAGAGGATTTACCAGTCACTTTCAGGATGAAGTGGTCATCGTTATCGTCATCTTTCATGCCCAAGCGTCCACAACAGCATGCATGGGTCTTGGAGGTGAATTATTCAACCTTGGAAATCAACATCGTCTGGAGCGCAAAAGATAGGGGCTGGACCTCTCCTGGTGGGCCTATCGTCCATCCGGAATTTCCCCTTCCTCCCACGGGGTTATGGACTTTGTTGCCCTTTGCCGAGTCCTTTTTCCCCATGTCCAGGCCTCCTCTCACCACCCTCCCAACGTGCTCAGTGGACCAACCCGTGACAACGCATCTCCAGAACGGGGCGGTGCAACCAACCCAAAATGCTCGCCAAGCATGTCGATCACTCGAAACGAGAAAGGCTTACTCGTTGGTTTGGACATGATCTGCGACAACGTCAGCAAAAAGTGGAAGGTCTCACAAGTGCATCGAGGACATGGGGATTTCGCGGTTCCGAGATGCAGACGCGCGCCGTTGAAGCAAATTGAGTGACGAACGAGACGCTTGCCCGGGATAGCGATGTTTGGCCCCTGCCAGGGTTACAACCACCTATAACTTAGGTTGGGGGGGTTTGTTGAATTAGTGAAGCCTTGTTGGTGGGGCATTTGGATTCGACAATGCTGGTCGCTTGATGATCATTGCGGAGTTAGGTGAGGCCAATGTTTCCCTTTCAGCTGAATTAGGTCCACTCAATTTTTCATTGTGACCCGGCTTATTCTCCGACACTGAAACCCGCAACCGGCCACCGTCGTTTTTTCAAGGCCTGGATTTTTGCACCGTCGCTTTTGCACCGTCGCTTTTGGATCCAAGACAGAATTAACGCTCGCACCAGCTCATTCAGAAACATCTCCCCCACACTCTTCCGACTATGATCATGATGCGGAGAAAGGCACTGGTAGATCGTAAGTGAGTGATCAAGCAGGGTTTCCCGCGGCAACAACAAGAAGCAAAGAGGTATTACCGCAGCTGCTATCGACGAGTTAGCGTCTCTGAAACTGGACGCCGGTTTCACTCCATTTGAGGTTGAAGCGAGTAGTGTATAAGCGCCCTTGATATCAACGGTATATTCCGCCAACAGTCCCGTCCAACAGATAGTAGTTATGCTGAACCGATAACAATGGTTACGGGAGTGCAGAATGGAGAAGCAGCACGGATTGGGTAGCTTGAGTCGACAGTCAACCCATGGAAAACTTGAAGGAGAGAATGGAGTAACCTACACCGACTTGAGCCCAATATCAACCAACAAGGGACTTGTATCTCCCCTCATGATCAAGGTAAACAGAACAAAGCCCCGGGCGTTGGTCACCGGCGCAGCTACCAGAATGCTGGACAGATGAAGGATAGAAGAGGCCATTCTGCGGAGACATGGAGAACCAAAAAGACGCGAGGATCCGTTTTCCCATCCCATTGAGCAGCCAAGTATGCTCACCTTGATGCTGCGCAACTCTGTAGATACGTAGGTATTGTAAATACAGTGATACTATAGGTAGGGCGTGAAGTGAAGTGCCATCAACTTGTCTACGCGAGTCTTCCGCATCCATCATGACACTCTCCACATGCGTACTGTGTCCGATATCCTGAAATCATCGTACATATCTTCACAGCCGTTGAATTGTCTTCTTTTTGATGATGGCCGTGTAGATTCCATCTGCCGAGTGTAATCTTGAAATCAGGTAATGAGAGTGGTGTGCAACGACGGCGTGCAAGATTGAGCTGATGATGAAGACACATCCGATACCGAGACCTGGGGATACTGTTTTATGCATGTATACCGACAACCCGCTATAGGAACCGCTGTACCGTTGTTCCTCCTGGATCAACGGATAAGTCTCTATCCCCGCGCCAATCGGCCGCACTGGGCGGCGGGAATTTCGTAGGTCAACTCACTATTCCAACCTGAAGATTAAAACATTCCCGCAAATCGATATAGGACTCAGTCTCCGAGTCAAACACTGTCGTAAAAGCAGCGAACTCGACTCAACTCCATCTCCAGAACCGGTGGACTACTACTAGATGGAGCAAGACCTGAACGACGACACGGTAGTTGCGTTGATGATTGAATGGAACATGATGCTCGGTCTCGATGGAGAGACGGACGGGAACGACTCGAATCTCGGTTGATTGATCCTCGGTTTCTCGCTGTGGCGACCGTCGGTGGCTTGCGGATGTGGAGGCGGAACTGTGCATACCCGTAGTACTTTGCGCTCGCTAGAGGATAGTGATGCAAGAAGGAAGCGGACGTATGTAGGGGATACCGTCGCGAGCCGAAGGAGGGGCAATGGGGTTTTGCAATATTGATGCGGGGAGCTGGGATGGGAAAGGCGAGATGCGTCACGATGCCCTTTAGCTGATGGAATTAAGGGCAAGTGTCTAGAATGATGATGAACTGGTTCTCGATCATTCGTTGTTGCTTCTAGTCATGTTGAAACTCTTATCATGCTCAATCACGATGATCATTGAAACGATTCTCATGTTGATCCATATCAACTTGTCATCCAGCTTCTCCACGATCATTGTGTCCTCGCCCACGTAATCCGCCTGCATCATACAGCATCCCATTCCATCTTTCTCAGGGTCCTTCACCCCTCTACACCACTTGGCCGCATACCGACCTTGCCGACCAACAATATCGAGTTTCGCTATACTGGTGGCTTCGCACAGGTAGTAGGCAGCGGAATTTAACGCTGTAGGCCACCCGGCTGAGCGAAGCATCCCCCAGAACGGGACCGTGCAGATTTTGGTCTTATAACTGACAGTTGTATCCGACACATTCATTATTGGGTCTCGGCATGGTCCCAAGCTGCTGGGATGGGACGAAGGTGGGGGGAATTATCAGTTGAGATGGGGATGTGGAGACGTCGTGATAGAGTTTGGGACATTGGGCTCGCTGTAGCCGTGTGGAGAGTGAGTCTGGGGGAATTATATACATGACAATGATATATCAAGTGATATCAGTCGACTATAGCGCTCTACCCGCCAGACCACGCCTTGTTTGTCAAGTTCGCCGAGGTACTTGTTGCACAATGCAATGCGCAGTTTTGATGCGGGGTCATCGAGATGTGAGCCCTTACCACGGTTGGTCCACAGTAAGCAAAAGAAACAGCTCTGGGGTCGTGGTCTGCAACGCAACATCCCAAAGTATCTCAAACCCCAGTTCCCACCTGAGCAACCTTTATCCGCCCCATCCCCGTATATTCGTCTCCGTGGAGCAGCAATATCCAACTTCCTCGAATATACAAAAAGGAAAGAATCCCCAAAAAAGCCCTCACCACCACATCACGAAGAGCCGCGTCGATGACTCGTCGTCGAACCAGCGGACCAAGCGTTTGTGACCCGGCGGGACTTGCAGATCCGACCCTGATTGGAGCATGGGGTGAACAACCGCACCGGAACCAGTAAGCGCTCGCATCACCAGCTAACCCAAAGAATTGCAAAGGCCGCTTTCGGATGTGCGCCTTACCCGAGTCGGCTCTCGCCCTGCAAAAGCAAGGATGCTTGAGGCTCAGGTGCCGGCCGGGTTCAGCTCAAAGCGTCCCCTACCCCCGATGATGGAGGGAGGTTGTGTATTTGTGTGTGTGGGTTGGTGCGTGTGTGTGTGTGTGCCACAGTGTGAGGTGAAAAGAGGGTGTGCAAGTCGGGATGACAGACGTGATGAGGGCGACGGGGACGGTTTGGCAGGAAGGAAGCAGCCATGATAGGTGCTGTCTCGGGACGGCAGCGGAGGCTCAGATTTGTCTGAGAACTCGGACCTGCTTGGGCCATGTCTGATCCGCGATACACTACCCGCCGATGAGAGTGATGAGGGCGGCATCATCAGCCACGTTGTCCAGCTAGCTGTTGTTGCTGCGATACTCATTGACGTTGGAGTAACGTAGTCGTCACATTGACAACGAATCATGGTGCCTGTGACCATCCTCGACTACCGCCCTGTATGGCTTGTTCCGGTGCTCGCCCAGCCCTCGTCCTCCTCCACATCTCCTTGAAGACCTTCCCAAGTTCGGCGAGCGCGATGGCTTTTGGGAATGGTGAGCGGATATCACCTCCACAGAGGCGTACGAGGCTGCAAGCCTCCTCACGTGTTGTGGTCTACCAGAGAGACGAGATGAGAGGCTGGAATTGCTGGCGATGAGGGTATGTGGCGCAGCAGTTGTTGCCCAAGGGTGGTTATGTATCGACACACACAAGGCCTCATAACGGCTGGATAGTCTTCATCGAATAGTGATGTGCATACTCATCAAAGGGTGTCTTTGCTGCGATTCGCCCAGAACCAGGACTGGTGGCATCCGCATCCACTGGGCCTAAAATCGGGCCGCGCATCGTCGTCGGGAGTATACGCCGATCCCGTTGCGCCGCGGAGAAAGGGCAACAACACGTGCTGGAGCTAGGGCTCCTTGAACTAGTCAATTTCGACATTTGTATGCTGCGTACTACGTGGACTCCAACAACGAATCCTCTTGGAGATAATTGACCGCTGACCAACTGCACAAGCCTCCAAAAGTTGGTGGCAAATACTACCTTGCGAGTATTATATGGGTCCTAGTAAGGCCTGTACAAGTGCGCGCGTGCGGTTCCGTGCGCATACTCTGACGGCAGTAAGCATCTCGGGGGGAAGGGCTTCACGTCCGCAGTAGTGCAGAGTGTATTTGACGCCATCGTACAGAGGTTTGCCATCGGCGGACCAGCTGCGAACACAAAGACAGAGCTGACATCCACAGGATTTTGGTATGCGTTTTTGCCAGCGATGGTGGGCGGTCTCGATTGTTCAAGGTCAAGGTGAAGATCAGGGTGCATGCCGTACGCCATTTTAGCTAGATTTGGTCGGAGGAAAAAAAGAGAGATCTGGTGTTGCTTGGAATCCCTGCAATGACGCTATTCCCGTCTGTGCAGACACCACTTGAGTACGACTTCCGAGTCCCCTGTCCAATGCACAACCACATCGCTGGCGTCCAGCAATCCACCTCAATCGAAAGCCCCCCATGTCGCCGCGTCTGTTATACACACACCTCATCTTGTGGGCCCGCTTGCAAAGTTGTAGACACCCCGACGACAGAGCTCAACTTATACTGGCGACCACAGAAGTGGCAACTGATTCCTGAGAGCTCCCTTGCGGCGTTCAAGTTGCTCGAGTCGAACCACAGTCAGAGGTCCCAGAGATGCGGGCTCGCTTCGCTACGGCTGCCAACCAGCTGCAACAGGAATCGTCATGCTCACAGCTCGTGACGCTGGACATACTCCACCATGTCCAGAGGTCAAGCCTCGTTATTGATGTTGGGTGATTTCTTCACCGAGTACACGCGAGTGGCTTTCCAATAATGAAGCCCGCCGCATTTGACAGCAAGGGGAACATCATTTTGATTGTCGAGGCTGCACCACCAGATACCCGGAGAGCCCGAGCAGCTGATGAAGAGTCTTCAGATGAAATTCTGGAGTTACAGAGCACAGAGAATTGGCAACCCATTTCTGCCCTCAAAACGGCGGGAGCGTTCATCGCGGATTTGTCATACAGCTCTTTCAGCTCTTTCGGGCTGTAAGCGCCACTGTTTTTCGACAGTGGCCCGAGAAATGGAGAGGCCTCCCAAAGTCATGCAATATTCAAGATCGGCTGGTGGATTGAGGTTACGCACACACTCCTTCTCTGGCCCTCGTTGTCCTCGTTGCGGCCGGGTATCTCATGTTGCTCGGGACGCCCGTCAATTGGCATCCAGCCGCTTGGTATCTGCTGGAAAGGTATGAGCAGGCCTGAAGAGGGCGTGAAGCTGCATCTGCGTGCTGACCGCCACCACGGCGGTGGCTCTCGATATCATGGACAGCGAACAAGCGTGCGCAATGTTATGAAGGAGTGGGAGATCGACTAATCGGCTTTCAGTAATCCGCATCCGGGGGTCTCTTGGGGGGTGGAGGGGATACACCTTAACGCAATGCTGATCTCTGGTAAGTAGCGCCTCAACAGCCGTGTCTACTGGAGAGTTAGCTTCGGGATGGAGAAACAATCTGTCTCGCAGGAGCAGCGGGCAGCGGTGATGGGTGGGCCGGTTCGGAGGGGGAGGGGTCACCGGGTTGGGTTGGGTTGGTGGGGGAGATGGTTGTAGTGGTTACTCCTAGCCGGTGCAGGGCATCTTGAAGACTTCAAACCCGACAGAGTGGATCTCCAACTCCGCATCCTGGTCGATGGAGGGGGAGGGGAGGGGGGCAGGGAGGCTTGTCAAGGAGGTGGGGGGTACAATGGAGGATGGATAGTGTAGGGGAGCAACGGAGATGGGTCAGCCTCGTTATGGACGATCTCCGATAGTGTTGGTCGATCTCTTTGTGCGGTGACCTACTGTGACCAGGAGGACTCTTTGACCAGCGAGGCTTTGAGATCTGGACGGTGTCCCCCCCATCCTCCCATCCCTCCCCCCCATCCATCACCACCCCCCCAAAATTCCCGTCGTCTGCCCAGGTCATATTTCTATTTAGTTTTCCTGCTCCCGCCCCGATAAAGCGCCTGTCTCCCCCGTCAACATAACTGCAGACTCTCCTCCGCATCATCAACCTTAACATCACTCTCGCCAAAAGCCTCCCTCGGTCGCCTAACCGTTAATCATACATTCAGTCTGGAACTCGTCCTGTTTGACGCTGAACGAGACTGTTGCCGCCGCCATTGTGCTCAGCGTTGTCAACACTAGCCCGATATCCTCCTCCCCCACCACGGCATCGAGTGTTTAATCCCCACCACAACCACCCCACTGTTTCTGAGCGAACCCCCCTCCTCAATCCTCCTCAACCCTCCCCACCATCTCTCACTTCTCGTTCGCCATCATCGCCCGCTATTCCTCAGCTTTCCTTGGCTTCATCGGATCATTTCCTGCTATTTCTGGCTGTTTGTTGACTCGTGTGAGCTCAACTCGCTACTTCAACAAGTGTTGGCATCCTTGCCAGCCGTATCTCCGCTCGAACACCGAGCCGCCCTTCACCCCTCACCAGCTTTTCTCCTCCAGTCTTCATCGTGGCTGCCAGCGCGGTAATCAGTTTTTCCTCCGAGGTGAGTTTGAACTGTGCCCGTCCCGCTGCAAGCTTCCTGATTCTCACTGTCTTTCTGGCCTGTACAGCCTGTCAAGTCTTTTGCAGGTATCTTTGACTCACTTCTTCCGCCGAATTCTGAGCGCGGGTTCCGGGGTTTCGAAGAAGGCCTTGGGGCCAGGCCGCCTGCCCGCGGCGCGATCTTCCCAATGTCTGGGTACAACAAGCTAACCCAACAGCCTGGTATGTGATCACCAAATATCAGTCGCATTGTGATGAAACTAGAGCCGCTGACACCTTTATAGACTTTGGAACACGGCTTCCACAGACACAACAATTTTCCGTTCCTCATCATCAATCCTCGTTCAACTCATTCACGTCTCAACCTCAATATGCGCCGGCCCCGACGACAACTGCACATCCTTCTGGCTATTCAAGAGCAGAGGGTGGTGAATCACTCATCGCTTCTGCACTTCCCGAGCAAACAATTTACCCAAGTGAACCGTATCGGCCAACAGTGGAAGTCACGAACATGATGCCTATGTCTGGACGCGCTGGTGAGAACATCGTGGCAACCATAAACACCTCTATGGACCTCACCAATAGGAGGGGGTGCTTTATCCTCTTTGGGACATCCCGGACGAAAGCCACTGTCACCAAGCTTGACGATCAGTCATACCGAGTGATTGGGACGATTCCTGAGCTCGTTGGAATCAATCCGGCTAGGGTTCTGTTAGACGTGGAGGATACGGAAACATATGAGCTCGGAAGCTTTACTTATGCTGAGACAAATGAAGTTCACCGGCTATATTCGCCTCCAGTACGAAAGAGGAAGGCCTCGGTTGACGAGGAACAACTTTCGGCATCGAAAAGGATTGCTCGCCCTCCAATCAGGCCTAAAAGTGTTGACTATGGTTCCTACGGCTACCAGACCGGTAGTTATACTGACTCCCATGTTGCTGCTACCTACCAGACGACGCCTGAAACACCCCGTCACTACACCCTCTACCCTGGATATGATCACTCGTCCGAAGCCATGCCGCCTCCAGCTTATCCTCACAGCTCACCCGCTCAGTACTCTTATGCATCGTACTCCGCGTCTCCGGAGTCGTCGATTCCCGCCACTTCCAGCCATACTTGGTCACAACCACACTCAACTGGAGCGCCAACAACATTGAGCCCCTCGGGACCATCCTCTAGTGGATACGATTTGGGTATCGCCACATCCCGCTCAGATGAGCTGGTTCCAACACTTGTTCGCACTTCGACACTCCCTCAAATGGCACAGGGAAGCCCCAATGGAAACGGCTTCAACCCTTACGCTCGTGGCGGACTCAACAAGGCACAGCTGAACATGGACGGTGACTTACTTGATATGGCCAAGAACTGGACTCCGGAGGAATGGAATGTCCGCAGAAGACTTGTTCGGTTTTATCGGTATCAGAAGCGCGGCACGATCCATGCTCGGTTCGAACCGGCCAGTCCGAATGAGAAGCACCCTGACAGCATTATTGTCAGCTGTATCTGGTGGGCCGAGAAGAATGCTTGTTACGTGACAAGTGTGGACTGCATCTCATTACTTGAGTCGCTCATTGCCGTTCGGTTTACTGTTGAGGAGAAGAATCGCATCAGGCGTAACTTGGAAGGGTTCCGCCCGTTGACAGTTTCAAAGGCCAAACCGGAGAGCGAAAACTTCTTCAAACTTATCATGGGCTTTCCTCCTCCAAAGCCTAGGAACATTGAGAAGGACGTCAAAGTGTTTCCATGGAGCATTCTTCCAATGGCATTAAAAAAGATTATTGGAAAATATGTAAGTTTCCCGGGTCACAGTTTTGTATGGGACTCTTCTGACTTAGTTACAGTCCGCCAGTTATGCTACAACGGCTAGCTTCATCCCAGCGACGCCAGGCACCACCCGTCGTCCATTTCCCGACCATGATCCGTCTCCGTCCCGTCTCCCTATGCATCCAGGCCCCGCACACATGCTTCCAGACCCCATAACCACTTCTGCCGCACTTCCGACATCGGACGCGATGGCCCACCACTCAACTGCTGGCACCCTGTCTCATCTTCACCCACCCCACACTGGCAGTATTCGTACAGCACGAACTGAGCCGGGTCTACCGTTGCCCCTTTTACCGACTACTGGTGCTCAGCTCTGGGAATCTCACCTTCCAGCAATCGGACACGCACTTCCTCCGCCACAACGCCCAGGTCAATGGGATGTGTCTTCATTCGTTGACGCTCCTCAAACAAATCCGCAAATGGCTCCTTCTACAGGATACTACCATCCGCCGGCGCCACTTTCCGCTGATGACCGTGATTCATTGTCAACCGGATCGCAGGCACCCCATCCGCACTTATCTCAATTACAGTAATTGATCTACCCCCTTTCGTTATGTACTTCTCTTCGTCAACTGGTTTTCTTTGGGATATGCCTTTTAATATTGTCTTTTTTTTTTTTCTTGGAGCGTTGTATGGTTGTTAGATTTGGTGTTTTGTACTTTGGCGGCGTGGGTTTTTATGATACCTTTGGGCTTGGGTATGCAGCGGCGCTTTTGATTCCGGTTCATCATATGCATGCATAATGGGTTTCCTTTGTCATAGTCATGGCTCTTCGGGGTTTTTTTTTTTTTTTTTCATTTTCACTCGCTTTGGTTTTCATATTATGTTTGATGCAATGGCTCCCGCCTACTGCGCGGGATTTTCTTTTGTTTGTCATGTTTATATCATTTTTCTCGGAACTCTCTCTGCTCTGCATACCTTTTTGAAGGAAGACTTGGTTTTTTACTCTGCCTTGTTGTTGTCTTCTCACTCGCTATCTTGGTTTTGGTAATCTTCATCGTCATCGTTCTTCATCGTTCTTGTTCATCATTCATCATCGGGGTTTTGGAGTTTTCAAGTCTTTGTTCGTTCTTGTTGTTCTTTCATTAAGAAGGCGTTTTTTGTATGGAATCTGGAGCTTTCGGAACCGCGTTAGGTTTTGGTTTTTTAACCGAGTTAGGTTTATTGTATCGCATCTGTAACTGTATCTTGCAACTTAACTTTGGGAGCTGCTGGATTGGATTGGGGGGGGTGAGGAGTTGCAGTTGGGTGTATACTTATGGGGTTTACGGCGTGGGGTTGAAGTTGTTTTGTTTTCTAGTGTCTGAAGGGGGTGGGGGTAATAATAGTTTCTTTTCGACTTTGCGGAACTTGGTTTACATTTATGGTTCGTGATGGCAGGCAGGAGTTGGTGAAGACTTTCTATGTACCTCTGTTATAACCATGCCGACACATTGGAGCTTTCAAGTACAGATTTCCCAAGTCCTCACGAACATCTCACATCCTGCGCCATTTGAGTCGCCCACTATCGTCCAGTTCTAGTTCAATCCCACACCGCACGCCCGACTATGGACACATCCTCTGGGCCCGGGATCGCAAACGCCCTGGACCTACGACACCCAATAACGACGTGAGTACATGCCCCAGGTTGGGGAACGACAACAACTCGAGACTTACCCCATGAAGCGGAGTCGGCTACTAGAAGCCACCAACGCTTCAGATGGTGAAGTTAACTCTGAAAGCCATGGGAGTTGATGTGATGATGTCATAATAATGCTGCTCAACTTTAAAACATTCCGAGTCCGAGTCTGCCTAATCAATATTGGGGAGTACTGTATCATTCAATTCATTCCCCCGCCGTGGTTGTGATTCCCGCGATATCGTGGCGGGGGTGATGCGAACTTGCGAGAACGTCGGGCGTCGGACTCAGAGTCGACGCGCTGATTCGTTGAGGACTCGAGGCGTCGCGAACTTCAATCGACCCAACCCCGGCCTGACACTGCTCAGAGCTCACCCCCGAGTCTATTGCCATGCAACCTCCGTCTCCCTCTAATCCCCCCACTTCCACGGCCCCATCTCCATTACCTTCCCTCCACCCGCCATTACCGTTATCCCGCTCTCCCGCCATCCAACTTAATGAGTGAGCATGAATCATCGACTAGCATCCAAAACCCTAAACCCTAACTCCAACTGATACCTGAACGGTCACGAGATCACGAGTGAGAAAGCTGTGACGCACTCGGTTTTCTATTTTATCATCAGCTTTGATCTTCTCCGCGGGCGTGTATCGTGGTAGACGAGTAAAGTACAACGCCACAAGATCTACTATTCCAAGCAGCGCTACTAGAAGGGTGCACGTGTAGGTGATCACCGTAGAGTACTCTACACGTCGATGTTCAGGACAGTTTCCATCCGGAGGTAGGGCTCGCATTTCTCAACTTGGAAGACGACTCAAGTTACCTCACTTCCCTCAAATGCAGAAAGAAAAACCTCCATGTTTTTTCACTCTCTACCTACTTCCTATCAACGGCAACTACCAACACATGCCTATCTACCTTACGCCCAGCACAAAACTTTCACCATGCCATCGCCATGCACTACAGTCTCCATTCCCAACAGACAGTTCCTCCGGCTCGATGCTTCGATTCCTTACATGCTTTTTACCCTCCCCTTCTCCGTCGTTTGCAGCTTCTTTTCACTCTGCATCCTCCGAGTCCACGAGTCCACCCTGGTCAATCCATTCGACTCCCATCCATACGACATCACCCATTCTCTACCACCCCTCCGCTCCCATCCCCATCCACACAATAGGAAAGAAAGCCCCCCGCGCATCATGATCATGCCAGCATCACTGACGTCGTCATACTTACCGCGATATAAAAGAAGCAAAATGAAGAAAGAAACGAAATACAATACCTACCGTTAGGATACATTTTGAACACGGTACGACACGATACAAACGGACATGAGAGATAAGGAGGAAGAGGTGAAGGTGAAGGTGAGGGTAAATACGACATGATAACAACGGTGCAGTTGGGGATGAGAAGGAGGAGGTGCGGCAGATAGTCAGTTGTATGGGTACTCACTCATCCATAATCGAGACGAGCAATAAAAAGGGGGGATAAGGAAGAGAGAAGAACGATCAATCAACTAAAGTCGGCACGCACAGAAGGACAAGAGCAGATAGACATGGTGAGGGGGAAAAAAACTTCGCTAAAATGCAGGACAAATTCAATACGACAGCGATATGAAAGGTGGTAGAGTGAAAATAAAAAAAAGCGAAATATACTGTCCATCGCGTAAAATCCATCCAGCGTGGATCATGACGGTTCGTAAACCCCACTCTGCACACTCAACATCGACATCAACAACCTAGTTTACCCGCTTGGGTTTCTTCCAGTAGTATTGCTGGATCACCATTAGCCACAACAAGCATCAAAACACCGAGATTCCATACCTTGTGCGTCTTCCTGCAGTTCCGCACTCCCCTTTTCCCGCTGACAGCCATCTTCCGGCCCTCGTCGGCATCCTTCTCGAGGATATAATAGAACTCGCTCTCCAGCGGCTTTCCAGCCGCATCCTTTCCGTGACGCTTCACTTCACCAATGCAATCGATTTGCCCCAGCACCTTGTACAGCTTCTGTTTCGTAACCGTGCGGGCGACTTCCACGGGGAGGTTGTTGAACAAGTCAGACAGCGGAACGGTTGCGATACGGGAGAAGGCGAGCTGGTTGGTGAGGTGGTTCTGGATCGTATCCGCCTTTGAAGGAGAAATCGATGTGCTTCGAGCGCGGATAGGAGAGGACGGTTCGTGAAGAGTACGGGCCATGGACGAGCTGCGGTTGAATCTTGAAGTAGCCGGGGTGGAGCGAAGGGATTCAGCGGTGGAAAATCGGCCCATCGGGGGAAGCACAAGGTCGGATTCGAATCCAGAGTCTTTGAAAGGCGGAAGACCATCGTCTTCAACGAAGGAATACACGGGTTCAGCAGGGACGGCCGGCGGAAGAGGAAGTTCATGTTCCTCTTCCTCCTCCCCAGCCTCTGACTCGTCCTGCGAGTGAGAATTGGTGACCTGGGTTGACGAGGCAACGTCGTGGTCTTCGTCGTCTTCGTAGATTTCGAGGAAAGTTTCGTTCATGCTCTGGTTCGCAATGTTGGCAGAGCTGCCGGGAGCACCAGCTACACTAGCACGTCTGGCAGGCGTCGGGCTCACTGGTGTCAGTTTTCTCCTTCTCGGCGCCGTGGGGTCAGAGTTCTCATCATCCCACAGTCCCAGGCTCGGGCTTCTGCTCCTTTCCACTCTGACTCTTGGGGTAGCGTCCTGGGCCGACTGGTTGTGCCCCTGAGGGGGAGTTCCTGGCCATGCCAACAGCACTCTGGAATCCTGAATATCCAACATGATTTCTGCATGTTCCGTCTCGGAATTAAACACATCGCCCTTCTGGAGGTCCCAAGCGAGACCCTGGCAGTGGATAGTGACTCCGTTCCACCCAGTGCATGTCACCTCAATTTTGGGCTTCCCATCCTCAGTATGCGTGTATCGTGCCCTGATGTGGACGCGACTGATGAGCCGATTGGCCGACAACCCGACATGGCTGGACTTGCTGCTTCTGCCGAGAAGAATCTCCTCGCCGTTTTCCGGAAGCGTGATAGAGGGAACGGCGGACAGTGGTGAGCGTTCGGTAAGAGAGGATTGGGTTCGTTGCAATGTTGGACGCGCTGGGACGGCTGGAGGGGGAGATGAAGGCAGAATGGACGAACCAGGATACAAGTTTTCATCGTCCTCAAGAATCGTTGCTGTGGATGGACGAGACTTTTGACGTTTGAAACGGGGTGGGGACGATGATGGTTCGAATGCTGGGAGAAGTGAAGGGGCCCGTCTCTTGGTGCCAGCAGCGACGTTGAGGTCTGCGTCGACCAGTCGGTTCGGGGAGGGCGAGTGTGTGCCAAACATTTTTGTTTTTGTTTACGTGACTGAATGGCCACACAGGTGAAGGGAGGAGGGGGAGGAGGGATAAAGGAAGAGAGGTCGGGGTGTGGGAATGTCGCGTTGAGCCCCCGTGCGTGTGTGTGTGTGTGTGTGTGTGTGTGTGTGTTGTGGGTGGAGGGAACGGGTGTGGGACGGACGCGGATGTGTTGGGTATCAGAAGGAGTAGCGCGTTAAGCACCCGCTGCAAGACACGGCCAAAAACGCAGGAGTCGGCTGGAACAGGGAGAGTCCCGGCGGTAGCAGTGGGGGGGAGGAAGGGTGGAGAAGAGCGAGAGAGAAGAGTTAGGAAGCGAGAGCAGCGCAGCGGGAGGACGGGGGGGGGGGGGGGGGGGGGGGGGGGGGGGGGGGGGGGGGGGGGGGGGGGGCGCCGGGGAGGGACAGAGAGAGCAGCGGAGGAGACGGCGGAGAGGGCGGAGACAGGGCGGAGACAGGGCGGAGAGAGAAGGACAAGGCAGGTGGAGACAAGCGGCGAGGATACAGCACAAGCCCGCTCGCAATTGGACCGTCGGAAGCGGCCACAATTGAGAGTGCAAAGGGGAGAGGAGGCTGGGGGCTGGACAGGGAGCCTAGACTTACACAGGCCTAAATGACCCTGTACACCTCTTCTATCTGTCTGTATGTGCCAGGGCAATCTTTAATGAGCCCCAGACATGAACGCCATCCACAAGCCGCTATATACCAGGTTCATTGAGGTCCCCTCATCAAAGCACACTCACTCCTCTGTCAACGTCAAATATCGAGATTCTCCTCCTGGCATCATCCCCTTGGTAAAAAAAATAAAAAAAATTAACACATCTATCCATCCAACCTTAAACAGTCCCCCCGCTCGTCTTCTCCACGTTCATCGCGACTGCCTGTCCGGCCCGCATGGCGCCGTGTCATGGCAGTCTGCAGCCGACGCGCCTCGCGACATGACGCGCGACGACGCGTTAAATTCCACGTGACCTGTAATTGACGTAGTTGTTGGCCCACCATCTTCCCCTCCTCCAACCATGGCCCGCTCTTTTCTTTCTTTGACCTCCAGCCATTGTAGATGGCTTTTGTGATAACTGTGTGTGCTGTTCTCTCTTCGGGTTCGCGAAAATCTCTGCGCTGCGACCTGCGGGCGGATGGGGACAGAAACACGCTATTTCGCTGGGGGAAGCCCTCTACGCGTGCCGGTATCATGTCGGCTGCTAATCAAAGCAACCATGTTCGCTCCAGCCCACAGCATGAAGCCAAAGGCCAGATATTTCAATAGCAATTCAGACTCTCTCTCGTATGTTTTCTTATACAGAGAGATCTTGGGATCTGTACTCCCCGTCTCTCTGCATCGTCTTGCTTCCAAACCCCTCCCGACTGCGTCAATCTCCAAACCCTCATGCGTCAATCTCCAAACCCTCAAGCGCCATCCCACACCCGATTCCGCAATTGCATGCCCACCGCCCACACACACACACACATGCTGCTGGTGACTGGCACCTTGCTTTACTTGTTTACGGCAGCCGCCCCACCGTCATGGCAGTCGTCGTTGACCACCTGCCCACCCCGGCAGCATCAGCACGGTCAACGGATCTGTGATCTTGTGGAGAACCGCCACGAACTCTCCGTGGTCCGCCCCATATGATGGGATGACACATGGCTGGAAACCGGAGTGCATTGCAGCTGTCTGTTTCCAAAAGTCGTGAGGCTGGTGAACACGACACGATGATTATGGCCACTTTACGCGTCCTTGACGCGACCGAGGTTGATGAGTTTTTCTCCCCAGTGGTGTCCAATGGCGAGAGACCCAGAATTGAGTGCATATATAACTAGCCCATCGTATTGTGACACCCCACATAACGTGATCGCACGGTCACGATAGCCGGTCGAGAGCTGTCGTGTCACAGCTTCAGCTGGCGATGGAATTGATTGTTCTGTAGACGCCCGTGAAAAACTGGTGCTTGGCGGGCCCATAAACTCCATGACCAGGCCATGCTGGGAAAGCGCATCCGTTGGAGTTGGCGATTCAATGCACCAGTAAGTGTCATGGTTTAAGTATCACCGCAGCACCGACAGAGCCATCCCTAACTTGAGAGTGGATCGGTGCGTCTGGGGTGAGAATACACGTAAGGTTCTGGTACTGCTGAGAGTGCGAACAGAACGAAAATAATCTCCTTGCCTGCGATCTCCTTGCAGAGGGATATAATTCCCGGGCTGTGGATAGGCAATTGGTCAGAGTGTGTTAAAAACAACGCCTGAAACGCGCGACGAAATATTGACAGCGGCCCAGGGCGAGACGAGAGACACGGTTTGTTCAACCGTTCAGGTCTCAATTCAAACAGAGCAGAGATGATCTCCCCTTTCTTGTAGAAATGATGCCGGGTACAGCAAGGCGCCTTTGCCAGAATCAATATCCCAGGTTGCGATAAGTTGCTTCTTGAACTCTCAATTTTCGTTCCCGCAAGGACTTTAACGCATCATTGCCCTTAATCCAAACAGAGGCCTCAAAGTACCCGGCACGCCCATGTTTTCCCATGCCCATCTCGTTTTCATTTACTATCTCCTGGAATCATCATGCTAGATCCATGACAGCCGGCCCAAGCTGACATTTTCCATACCGTCAGCTCCCAATCCTCTTCCCTCATACCAGCCATCTTCAGCAGTAAGCGTGTCTTGGGCTTCCCATTTCCATGTCCCACATCCCGCCCTTCACCCATTCTCTGGAGGAGAACCAAGGTAGGCTCGCACTCAGCGACGCCTCGACATCCCGCTTATCAGCGAGCTTCTCGGACTCAAATCCTCGCATTCCGCAGTCTCAACAATCGAACGAGCATATCGGGATCGGTTCGGCGGTCGGGCGGGCGTGGTGGAGGGCGAGCGACGGCAGGTGGATTGTTGGGGTGATGAGGTGAGGTTGAGATAGAGTGTGGTGATTATGTCAGCACGTGTAACTTGAATTGAAGGTGTGCAGATTGTGGGAAACGGGTGAGAAGCTGTGAATCTGTATGGGATGGTGAGTCGAAGAGATGCAGCTCGAGTTGATGGGCCTGTGTTGGATCACCTTCAAAGTACGTGGCGAATAAGATTCCAAGTATGGTGAAGAGCTTTACAGAGGTCTTGATGATCACAACATGTCGAGTGCAGCATGGTGGTTGAGCCAGGATATGTGGTCTTTGGCAGGATTACGCACGAAACTGTCTAATAATTGTACGATTACCCTACATGACGTTGGGATATGGGTGATTGAAGCGCGAGTTTTGATCCCCATCAACGCGGCGAGGAGCTGTAGCAGGAATACCAGCTCTATCGTTGTTTCTGCCTTCTGCTCAGACACGATTCTATCTCTTTTTCATCTTTCTATGCTCTCATGCCATATATTGTCTTTGTATGAGCCAGCCAGCAGCCTTTTATAACACCCCGCCTTGCAAAACAGTCAATCCAGTCGGCTGACCTTTTTCGCTACTCGTCCCTTCTCACTGCACAGGAACTTGACTGGATTTCGTTTTTGATCCCGCTAAGGGCGCATGAGCCGTGTACGGGCTGGACTCTGGGTGAGCTGAATTCGAGTCCGCTGCCAGACACTAGATTTTTTACTGGTACATGATCGCTGGCTGCTACATAAAACGTCAGCCCTGAACAGAGTGGTGACAATCACAAGAACACACTCGCTCGTTCAATGCCGTGCACGTGGGTCCCCGTTGGGGTGCTTGCTTCGAGGTAGTTGACGTCTAATTTATATCAGAGCTCGCTATAGGGATAGAAAGAATGGGCGCAGATCTGCGATCCCGATACGCGAGATTGAATGAAACACCAAGTCTCGTGTTCAATGTCGTAGAGTTTTGTGTGAGTACGATGTCCAACAATGCATTTATGCGCATTGTCCCGGCGGAATAAGCGGTATGGCTGCATCGGTTCTTTGTATTTATACCTTATGCGCCATGAAAAAGGTACATAACACAACGGTAATGCAGGAACCCCTACACTAGGCTTTGATGGCCAATGTGGGCGATGACTTCTCATTTCCGACCCACGCCTGACTGGAAGATTTTCACTGAAGGGGACCAATTCATCGATGATGGAACTGTCTGCATTTATCCGGGATTCCAGTGCCACGAATGGGCTGCACAGCCACCTCATTGAGTCGTATGCGAAACTTATGCCCAACAGGCAATTGGAGGTATTCATGCGTAATCCAGGAACGAAACTTGTCCCACGCCTAATCGCATTTTTATCCATCCCTTCAAAACTCTGACGCTCGCGGTGAGCAAATGTGTGACCAGTAATATAAGTGCAGGAATGATCAGCACACAACCGAGAGCAGCGAATTTGCTAAATAGGGGATCATTCTCATCAAAGGCGTTTATATGAGACGAGCAGGTGCTAGTATTATAGGTAAAGTCATCTCCCCCTTGTTGTGCAATGAAGATCCACCTTCGTCTACAGCTGAGAGAGGTAGTTCAACAAACAAATACAACGCTGTACCTGGCCACAGAAGCACGTTTGACGTGAGGCGGCATGACATGACCTGAAAGATGATGATTCCCCAGACAGGAGCTTGGTCAAGCGATGATCCACACCAGATGGCAGCGGGGATTTAGCGAGACACCATGGTAGGGAGAAGCGGGGAGAAGCGGGCCCCTCTTGGCAGTTCCTGAGATGTTGGAGTGAGAGTGCTTACGATGTCATGTTTTAAATGCTGGTGTCTGTATCATATATGTGCCTTGCCCACTGCTTATTGTGTAGCAACTGGAAGCTTTACATTAAGGACCGGGATTGCACGAAACGCCGCTCGCCTCCTGTCGATTCGGACGGTCGGATGGCGGCAGAGTTCCTGAGAATGATGGAGGAGTAGAAACAAGAAGAAAAATGGCGGATACCGTTGAGTGCACGGAGCGCAGACAGGCGAAGGGGGCAGAGACGGCCACAGCCGATCAGCCTGGCTGGCTGAGTTGCTCCTGTCGACTCCTTCTGCGAAACATCCTCCTCCACCGGACGACGCAACCCCCCTCCCTCCCTCGCTCAACAACTCCTCTCTCCCCTCTCCCCACGCCCCCCACACCACTCCTTCTCCCATCCTACGGTTTCTACATCCTGTCCTTCATCTTCGTCCATCTCCCCCGCCCCGTCGCTCGACCCCTCCTCCAACTCCCCGCCACTCCCGCTCCCCCCCGCAACTTCCCCCTAGCTCCCCGCTGCACCGTGCTCGTCCACCCAGGAGGTCGAGGGTTGAGAAACTACCTTCCATACTAGCTGACCCCCCGCCCCCGTATCGCCGCCCGCTCCTTCCTCTGTCTTCAGACCGCGTCGCCTGGCTCCTCCTCGTATCTGTCGCCGACACCGCTGGTCGAACCTGACGAGAGATCTCCGTTTTGCCGTTGTCTGCCTTCTGTGAATCCTGATCAGTCCAGCGACTCGCACCCCTCTCACCTCCCTGAGACAGCGATACTGCCCTCAATTGCTCGGCATAGCCCTGCCCCTCGTTCAGGGTCCACTCCCACCACGAGAAAGCTCAAACAGCTATCCGGTGACCACCACATGCTGTTCCCCTCTGTGCTCCAACTGCAGTGTTCGCCATTCTGAAACGCCTCCGCCCGCCTTTATCATCCCCAAGACCCGATCACGGTTTTCGTCCCCGACGTCGCCTTTCATCCTTCACTCGCATCGTTGCCGAACGTTTTCCCCCCATTACAAGCTCGGCCTTCGCTTTTTGTGCCCGGAGGACGACGCGCGCCCTTCTCCGCCCGAGACCCAGGTTTTCCTTAACCGCACTCACGGATCGAATAAGTTGAAGCATTCGTGGGGTTTTCACAATGGACAAGTACGACCATATGCAAGAGTCGGAGTATATGGATGAGGACGACCTTTCAGTGCCATGTAAAGGATGTGGGCATGTAGGTCTTGCGTTCTGTTGCCTGACAAATTTCCACTGACGAAAAACAGATATTGGAGGAAGGGAAAGCTTTTGAGTTAGGTGGGTTTGTGGTTTCGAATCTTGCTTTGAAATTTACTGAAATGGAGTAGCCGGGAACCGTTGGCATATTGATTGCTTCCGATGCAACTCATGTCATTCCCTTCTTGATTCCGAGGCAAACCTTTTGCTACTTGGAGACGGGTCACTTATTTGCAATGACTGTACATACAGCTGTACAGCATGCAACAACAAGATTGAAGATCTTGCTATTCTCACAGGCGACCAGGCTTTTTGCGCAGGCTGTTTCCGGTGCCGCAATTGCAAACGCAAAATCGAAAATTTGAAGTATGCCAGAACATCACAGGGAATCTTCTGTATGAGTTGTCACGAAACATTGATGGCTCGTCGGAAGAAACGGCAGAGACCAGCCGGTACTACTAGCAGAACTCCACAAGCTGGGAATTCAACAGCACCCTCTCCGATGTTGGCGCTGGATAAGTCGCTCCCGTCTTTGCCGCCTGAGTTGGCGGCTTCTCAGGATCATGGGAGCCAAGCGAATGCATCCCGGCAACGGCCCGAAAATTATCGAACAAACACATCTGGTTCACTGCCCAGAAATGATCAGCTTTCGCCGAGTCATCAGAGTTATGGAGGTTAGTTGATACATTATTGGTAATGTTAACAGCTTATGGTATACTAACTCTACGAGCCAGATCGCCTGGCCCCCCGAAGCTATAACAGCCACCAGAGGAACTCATATCAGTCACAGCCATCGGAAACATCCGTCGAACCCGGCAGAGACCAACAGGAGTCCTACTCCTTCATCCCACTTGTATTGGACCATGTATCTGACCACGAACCGGCGCCGCTCCCCTCGACGACGTATAACCGCCCTGGGATCAGTCGCGAGCAGTCGTATGAGGGGAGTTTCAATAGCTATCAGCGATCAACTGATTCTCTTCCCAATTCGCGCCCTGTATATGAGAGAAAGCAATCAGATTCATCCTCAATGTCACAGTACGATCCGAACAGGGATAGGACACCTCGTCCCCACATTGCTTCCCTTGACAAGAGCAACGAAGCTCACAGTGGGCTTGGAATAGATCATCTGGGTTACGGCCTTGATAGTGAGTATCGAGACAGGTATACGTCAGACGCGGGGAGTAAGCACACCACGCCAATGGCATCTCGGGAGCCTTCTCGCTCTCGCCAAACCGAATATGCGCGGAACGAGGAGCACAACGGATCTTCAACGGTAGTAGAACAGCGACCTTCTGAAAAGAAGGATAATAAATCCGAGGCCTTCAAGCTCGGAGATGTACCCAAGGAGCGGAAACGATCTCATAGTACGAACCGCGTTGCCGAGCTTGAAGATAGTTCAGTACCACAACCCCGTTCACCACCACCGCCACCCCCGGCTCAATCCACCGCAGCTCGTTCCGACAAGGTTTTTACCGCAGGCTCTCTTCCTCGTAGTGACTCAATCCGTGGTCACCGGCCAAGAGGAAAATCTCCTGCGGTGGTGCCTCGGAAGCCCATTATGGAGAGTGACACATCATTCACATCAACATCTTCGTCTGAACGGTCTCAATCGTCACACACCTTGTCATCGTCTTCCGGTTCCACGACCGTCGATTCACAGGAGAGCAATGGGGTTACAAAGGACTCGCAACAAACCGGTATTCAATTGTCGTCCACAACCACTGTGAGCAATATTCACCATGAAACTCACCCTCCTTCAAATCGCTCATCTCCGAAACTCCCACGAGATGCGCCTCCTCATCGGCCGACCGCCTCTCAGAGTAGCAATCTGAGCATTTCTGAAACCATGAGCCAGTCCTCGCCTGCGTTACCTCCTTTGAGATCGCCAGTGGGTGGATTGATTTTTGATGAAGAACTGCGGAGAGTGTTTGGTGGGAGTACTCCAATTGTGCCACCGATTATGACACCGACAGCAACACCGACAGCAACACCGGTTGCACCTGTTCCACCTTCAAGCAGCGGGAAGGAATCGATTGGCAGACGGTTATCGAACACTGTAAAGCACGGAAGGAGCCTGAGTGAAGCTGCCAGAATGTCACCCAAGTGGTCTCGGCCAGGTTCTTCTGGGGTTGCACCTCAAGGAGAGATCAGCAGTCCAATCACGCCAGATTCGAAAGAAGACGTTGCTGTGCTCAAACAAGAGCTTCGCCGGTCGACACAACGCATCGCTGAACTTGAAGCAAAACTGAATAACGCCCAAGCCGCCAAGGCTCTCGAGAACAATATCCAGGAGAAGCGCATGACCGTTGCTTCTTTGGAGACCGAGCGCGAGACCGTTTTGCGAGAGCTTCTTGTGATCAAGGAGCGTATCGATGGCGCGAAAGAAAGCGGGAAACCAATTGACTTTGACCAACTGAAGTCGGATCTGATCAGCGGTCTTACCCGGGAGCTTGAGGATCTCAAGGGCTCTCTTAAAGCAGAAATTCAACAACTTGTGGCTGACCGAGACCGGCTCATGGATGATGTTGAGACATTTGGTCGTCTTAGGGAGCAAGCCATTCAAGACACAGAACAACTCAACATGAAAAATGCTCAATTAGCCGACTTGAACAATGAATTAACCCGACGGATACAAGGAACCATGGTTCAAAATCACAAGAAACAACCTTCCGGTCTTGGGA
Organism: Ascodesmis nigricans; assembly: GCA_004786065.1. Lineage (NCBI taxonomy): Eukaryota > Fungi > Ascomycota > Pezizomycetes > Pezizales > Ascodesmidaceae > Ascodesmis > Ascodesmis nigricans. The sequence continues at coordinate 76,951 of ML220156.1, read as the reverse complement.
TATATGATCCGAATGACATGGCCAGTATATTATCAGGTGATGGCAAGGGGCCGATTGTGGCTGTCGCTTCTCAGGCTGTCACCCACCTCGAGCATGGCGCTGATGGCCAAGTCTATGTTGCCGAGAAAGTCTATAAGGGCGGCGCGCAACAAAAGAAGTTCTTTTGGAAGAAGCCCGCGGTTACTATGCTCAAGGGTGCCGGAAAGGGATTCAACAGAGTGTTTCAGTCAGAGAACCCTCATCTCGGTGAAGGACAAGGAGCGTACGAGAATTATTCCAGCGCGCAGCCGTCACAACAACGTGCTACGACGTCTGATGGCCAGGTTGGCAAGACGGAGAAGGGTTCAAAGTGGAGAAAGGTTAAGAACGTCAATGGTGCTGTCCATGGAGTATCAGGTCCTGAGGTTTCTGGTAATGGTGGTATGTGGCGCCTTTCTACTTATTCTTTTCGCATTGTTTCTAATTATCCTCTAGGTCCTCCGATATTTGGTGGCGAACTCGACGCACGTGTTGAATACGAAGGCACCAGTATCCCCAATGTGGTGATGAAGTGCATTCAAGAGGTTGAGATCCGCGGCATGGATATGGAAGGAATTTATCGCAAGTCTGGAGGCGCCACCCAAATGCGTGAGATCCAGGACCAGTTTGAGCGTGGCATCGATGTTCAGTTCGACCCGGAACTGGACATTTGCAGTGTTACCAGCGTGCTCAAGCAATATTTCCGGAATCTTCCCAACCCACTTATCACGTATGAAGTGTATGATCGGTTTATTGAAACTACGGGTATGCTCGCTCTTCTTCTCTTGATAAGCTTTAGCTGAAAAAATACAGGAATGAAGGATAAAGATACGCGAGTCAAGGCCCTTAAGGACATTGTGGACGATCTTCCTCCCAGTCACAAGATTGTGCTCCAGTTTGTGATCTTCCATCTTGCTCGGTAAGTGCGCCTCATCCAAGTAATAGATTACACGAACTCACTTTTCATAGGGTTGCTGGCCGGAACGCTGAAAATCTCATGACGACCCGAAATCTTTCCGTCGTCTTCGCTCCAACATTGATTCGCCATGTCAGCGACGAGCGCGAGATGTCGGACATGCACCTCAAAAATAGCGCCCTACAGTTCTTGATCGATCACAATGAAGAAGTATTCTAAGACAGCAACTCTTCACGTAGTTGTTTGTGCCTGGCGGGTGTCCTCGCACTCTATACATTCTCCAAGGAGTTGTCTGAAGCTTTACGCCCTACCCAGATCTGGGGCTTTGATGAATGGGATGATTTGTTTCTGCGGCGTTTTGGTTGCCTGCATATTCCCCTTCTCCTTCACTTTCCTCCCGTTTGGTTTCTTTTTTATTTTTTATTCTGTCTTTTTGGCTTTAGTGGGGATGTGAAAGTTTTGGATGTGTTCATGTAGCTTTTGTAGCGTATTTCATGATTTTAGTGGGGGTTCTGTTGAGTATCTTCAGTGTATATCAGTTAGCGTGATGTATTGACGTTTGTTACGTGGGGATTTTATGTTTTACCAAAGCAATTGACAGCTAGTGTGACGTAAAGTGAATTGAGTTTCGGGTTGATGGGAAAACCTTTTCGAGGCCACCGTCACGCTGGATGGCGCACTTTTTGAACGCATTTAATGATGGGTGTTTACTCTGTATCGACAGATGTCACATTGGCACCTACGGCCAGTGTGTTGTTGTAAAGGTTTCCAAGGCTGAGACCACGGTGCTCAAAGACAAGGCGATGTCACGTGTTGTCGCATTGATGTCTGGTTTCCTCCGCATCACCCTCAACCCAACTACACCTCGTTCAATCAGCATCCACCGTGTTCTACGCCCTCTACTTCCTCAAATCGCTCTCGGAACCTCGATCGCCGTCGCTTACTCCATTGCTCAAGCCCGATAACACCGTCCTGCTAGTTCAGGATGACTTCGGAGGTGCACGCCCCCAGGCCCTTCATCATGGGATCAACCACCTTTCCCGGAATCTCTGATTCTGCCAACTTCTCGCCCGAAGAACTCCAAAAGGTCATCGACTTCCGCGATTTTATCCGTAGTGGAAAGCATCCTCGCTTCAAACCCCCTCCCGACGTTACAAACACCATCGACCGACCGAAACCTCCCGCCTCGGCACCAACAGGTCTCACTGCGCCAGAGAAAGCAAAGCTCCCAGCACGCCCTCCGCCGCCCGCTGTCCCGTCCGCGAAGAAGGAGCAAAAGATTGAGGATGTCCTATTGATGAAATCGGAGGTGTTGATGCGCGCGGAGGAGAAGATGAAGCGGAATCGGCTGGAGAAGGAGTTGGGGAATCAGATCGCCCAGAAAAAGCATTATCAACAGCTTTCTCTACAGGTTCAGGATGGTTATGCGTTGCCTGATGAGGAGGTGGATTTGGATGATGCCCTCGAGAAGGCGGGCGTGGTGATGAGGCCGATTGAACGCCCGGAGGATCCTGTGTCGATTTCGAAGCTTGTTGGGTTCTATGGGGAGATGAAAGAGGAAGAGAGGAGACAAGATGCATACCAAGATGATGATTTGCAGAATGTTAGGGGGCTTCAGGAGAGTCACAATGCGCCTCCACCCTCTAGCGCGACATCACAGATTCCGTCCCGCGTTCCATCAAGAGCATCAGATCGGAAACGGGAGTATGAAAAGGCTCCTGCCCAGCCAAGAGATCCTCGCGTTCCAGCTTCAGATTCCCTAAGGCGGGCAGCAATGGATGGAGCAAGCTCACAAACTGCAGACCAACCTCGTTACGTTGCTACAGCTAGTGGAGTCAGATCCCCAGCAGCTCCTCAACCAATACGACCGGCGAATATGGCACGAGTTGAATCTCAAGATCATCTGGTGGAGTTAGATGCGGCTTCTGTTGAGGGATATCCGTACACGGCCCCTACTTCGCGTGGAAGATCACCAACACTTGGAAGGTCGGGAAGAAACTCTCCCCAAGCGTTCATTAAGCCTGAACCAATGTCACCGTATAGGAAGGAGTGGCCTGCGCGACAACCCCCAAGCCCTAGAATGGAGGCATACAGAGTACCACCTCCATCGCTCCCGGCACCTGTCCCAAGGCCTTACGATTATGAGCCTGAGTTTGCACCGCCTGCTCCTCCACCGCGATATCCACCCACGTATGACGGATATGGATACAGAGAAGCGTCATATCCACCTCCGACTGATTACCGGCGACCATATCCACCGTATGGAGCACCGCCACCAACTGCTGCGTATTATCCCCCCCCTCCAGCGACTTATGAAGAATACGAGCGTCATGGTTCACGCCCACCTCACGTTATGCCACGGAGATCACCATCACCTGCACAGCCTCATCCTCCTCCTCCTCCTAGCAAAAGACCTCGTCGAAACAGCCGTTCTCTCTCTCCTGGACGTCGGCCACGTGCGACTCCAGTTCGTTCCCCAACCCCCAGTGAACGACTTGAACGACGCTCCGACAGAGGTTTCAGCCGTCCTCCCCCCCCTCTTGAGCCCAGCAGACGAGACGAAAGGCCAGTCTACGACCGCGCGCCTCCGCCCCGTGTTGACCCCTACGCCCCTCCTGAATATCCACCCCATCCTCCTCCCCCTCGTCCTTACTATGATGGCAGAGATCCTTACTATCCCGCCCCCCCGCCACCTCGCTACATGGAAGAGCATCTTGTGTCTCCCCGGCCCGAGAGCGCCATGATTCCACGAGAAAACGATTTCCGTTCATATCGTGACCGCGAACCTTATCCCCGGGCTCTACTGCCTCCAGCAGGTTACCCTCCTCTTCCGCCTCATCCTCCCATGCTCTCTGCACGGCCAGACTACAGAGCTCCTTCTCGCGCTATGATGGCGCCCCCTCCACTTCCTCCGCCAGCGGAGATCCCGGAGTACCCCCCGAGAGATTACTACGGCCGCCCTGTGCATCCACACAATCCCGCGGATTACGTGAGAGGCGCGAGTGTAAGGCCCCCGGACGAGAGAGCGTACTTGCCGCCACGGGAAGCGAGCGTGAGGCCCGATCTACCACCCCCACCGGCTGGGTATTATGGGGATGTGGGGGGTTACAGACCGCAGAGCGTGAGGCCGCCCGTCGCGGGCATGGGGCATCCACCACCTCCCCCACCGCCGCCACAGTACGGGTATGACGATTATCGTGGCAGGTATTAGAAAACATATTTCTTATCTTGTTTTGGAGACGTTGGTTATTGAGTTTGAGCTTTGCTGTATTCGGTCACGGGGGTGGTGATCTTGTTTGTTCGAGGCTGTAGGTTATGGTGCCGAGTTTGAGATTGATGATCTGGGCTCGGACGCCGATGGTTAGCGTTCTGTTCGCATTTTGTTGCTTTGGATCGGTTCGAGCGGCGTGTGTTTTGCTGAGCATCGGGAGTTTTGGTATCAGTCCTATTTTGAGCTCGCGTGTTGGGGATAGGGTATAGGGTATTGATGGTCATGATGGGCCTTGCACGGCCAGAGTGACCTTTTTCTTCTGGTTTAATAAAAAAAACATGCGAGTTATCCCATATTGTTAGTCGCGTGACTGGCCATTAGATCAACTTAGATGAGCTGCATTGCCGGCAGCCAAACGGGAAATCAGTGCGGGCGGGAATCCATGTTGCTGCAGGACTGGACGTCATGGAATGATGGATGATGATGATGGATGATGGCCACTAGAGCTGTGGAGGCATGGTGACGTTTGGGTTCGGTGATGGTTCAAGGCGGGGGATTGCAATAAAATTGGTTGGGCGCACAGACAGAGGCCAATGGGAGAGAGATGAGATGGAGTGGGGATTGCTGTGGGGGAGGATGGGCGATGGAAACATTAGCAACAGTTGTCAAATGTGGTGTCCATGCAAAGCGTTCCTGACTTGTTCTCGAACGAATTCAGAAGCTAGAAGTGGGGGAATCCACTAGAATACAACCCCGGCTTCTAGAGTATTTATCCTGCCGCCCGCCATCATCATCAATTAGTAGCAACATCATCTCCCCGCCGAACAGCCGCCATCCCCAAAGGACAGTTCCGTTTGTGTGCGAGAGTGTGAGTGCGAAAGCTTCTCCGCTCTTTTCTGAAGGTTATGGCCCGCACGCACAGAGCAGAGTGTGATAGCAGCGGCCACCAAAACCTTGTGGCACTAACCAAGGGCCCCTCAGCGGCGATATGATGGATATGGCCATCACCGGGGGCGTCAGAGAGTCTGTGAGCCCGCCTTCTCCAGCTGGTTCTCGAGAAAAAAAGCCCTGCCCTCCGCTTTTTTGGCTTTCATCCGACTCTTCCCCCACCTCACCAGCGCCCTGGCCAGATAGTGTCCCCCTCTCACCTGTGACTCTCCTACCACACTCTCTCCCATTCTTCTTCCCTCTCCCTTTTCACCCTATCTCTTCTCCCCTCCCCTCCCTCCAGAACCCCCCCCAATCGCCCTACCGGTTCTGCTCGCTCTGCTGCTGCTGCCTTTGCAATCTTGACGTTTCTCACCAGCATTCTCCTCAATACCCAAACTTTCCCCCATCCACACCCCACCCCGCTGCGTCCAGGCTCTGTCGTTGCTCGATACCAAAGTACCAGAATACCCCTCCATTGCACTTCTCTGACCGTCTGTCGATTCTCTCCCGCCGAGATCTTCCTCCCCTCCTCCCCACCCGACTCCCGAACACAACTCCGCGGGTATCTATTCTCTCCTGCTGCTCCTGTCGACTCCGCTGTGGTCTCCGCGCCCTATCGTTCTCCAGTTGTCCAACCACTAGATAGCGGTCCCGGCTTGCCGCTGCTTCTGCTCTCTCTCTCTCTTCGTCTTGGTCGTTTCGCCTGTCGTCGTCTCGCTCGGACGCATCCAATCTGGCTTGGTGATCGCCTCAGTTGCCAGGATACAAAAAAGAGCCGCAACCCCTCCGCGTCACTCTTCGCACTTCTCGATCCCACCACCGCTGGGCTCCGCCTGATCTGCCAAATCGACGACTACCACCGACACCCGCCTCCCAACCATCCCCGCCTCGACGACGCGCTCCCTTCACTGTCGCAGCGCTCTACAAGAGGTCCACGGTGTCCAAAAGGGACCAACTGCGCTACTCTACTCCGTTTGTTCAACTCTGCTTTTCACCTTCAGCGCCACCGATTCTCCGTCGAACTCTCCCGGCCGCTCCAGCCTGCAAAAAGAAACGAGTTCCCTTCCTGTTCTAACAACCCATCTCACGACACTGCATGAATAGTGTTCTGGACAATTCCACCTTTTTGATACCAAACACATTGCGATCCGCCCGCTGGCTCGACGAGAAACGACTACACATTGACGTATGATGTTCGCTGCGACGCACACCCTTCCTCCAAAACCCGTCTTCGACCACTTTTCCTCACGGCCCAGTGCCTCGCCGATCACGACCCTCCCTTCTCCGGCGCGACTACATCTGGAACACAGCCAGGCACATCACTATGTGTTCTCACTACACTTGGCGATAGCCCGTGGACCTCCACGGGAGGACATCATATATGCCACTCCAAAGGCGGAATCGAATTGGATGTACCCGCCCGGATGCCCACCCGAGCAACAGAGGCCACTCACGCTGCCGTACTACCAGAACCTGGTGCGGTCGCTGGAGTCGACTGCCAGCTCGCTCAACCTTGGCGAAGCGGTTGTCCGAGTGGTTGATCCGAATACACAACCTTCCATGGGCCCCAAAAACTTGGACTTTGAAGGACACAAGCCCAAGCGAGATATTGGAATTAGCATTTGGTTGGCCGCCACGGATCAGAATTCGATAATGCAAATGAGGACTATCTTGTTGGGGAAATGCCCCGTCTGTTTGGTATGTGCGCAGCCGCATTGCAGGGTGGGTGCTGGCCGTGTGAGAGTCGTGTGCTGACTAGATTCGCTGCTTATTTAGAGAACCGCCACAATTGATATTGATTCGGACATGTACTTTGACTCCGAGAAGGATGGCAAGGCAAGGGAGAAAATCCAAGAGCACATTAGAAACATCGCATCGTCGACCGGAACCGACATCTTCGTACTCAAGCCCTTGGAAGACAAGGCTCAGGCCGCCGGCGATCCCGAGGTTGATGCAAGTCAAAGCAATCGGCTCCGCCTTAAGATTTACGGCGACTATGAGGCTGTCGAGCACGCGAAAACACGATTATTGACTATGATTGATGACATGTTGGGTCATTTCGTACAAGGTGTTTACCATGAAGTTTCCATACATCCCATCTTGTGCGGTCGCAACAGAAAAAATGTTCGGGCCATCGAGGCGATCACCAACACGGCCATTTACTTCCCTCCCCCGTTCCCTCGGGTTTACGGTTTCTCAAATGCCTCTGGTGGACAGCGCCGCCATCCGGATGAGATCTTTATCACTGGAAAGAACCGAGACGATATCGCGCGGGCCGAAGTGATGCTTGTTGAGGTTCAACAATTGGGTCAGCACAGTTACGTCAAGATGGCAACCCTTAACCCCAGGAAGCTTGACTTTATCCTTCTCGAGCGCCTTGACGAAGTGAAGAAGATTATGGAGACAAACGCGACGTTTATCCAGTTCCCTCAAGTCGGAGCCGGGACATCTGCCATCCGAGTTTCCGGTATCGAAACCTTGCACATTGAGCGCACGATTCGGTCCATCATGGCGCTTGCGGGTCAGTACTACGAGGCCACTTTTTGGTTCCACAACGATAACACCATTCCCGGTGGATTCCAAATTCCTCCTGATGTCAATCTTCCGAGTGTGCTAGTGGATGTTTCCTCGAACAGCTTGGCAGACCTGGCGTTCCACAAAAACTACTTTGAAATTGCCGGTCCTGATTGGGCGGTGCGGAGATGCATGGAACTGCTGAACTCGCTGGACTACATCCGCCGAGGTGGTCAGTTTCAGCTGCGCGTCAAGATAGAACTTGCCAACGAGCACAAGGAATTTGTGGCCGGAAAGAAGAACGGAAAGATCAACAAGATTATGGGGCAGACTAGTATTCACATTCTGTTCGACGGCTTCAATGAGTATAATTTCTACATTGACGTTGTTGGTAGCAACTACGACAACGTCCAGCATGGATTAGACCTTGTTGAACAGGAACTCCCGGCGTCAATGTCATTCCATGTCCCCGATTCATACCACAAGAGGATTATCGGTGTCGGCGGCCAACATATCCAGCAAATCATGAAGAAGTACTCGGTATTTGTCAAGTTTTCCAATGCGATGGAACGTGGCTCGCAGGGGAAGGTGGATAATGAGGATCTCAAGGTTGACAACGTCATATGTCGGACACCCGCTAGGAATGCCGGCAGCCTCGAGTTGGTCAAGCAGGAAATTATGGATATGGTTCAGCAAGTTGATGCGGATATCATCACGGAGTCTCTTGAGATTCCACGGCTACGGCAGCGAGAGCTTATGACTAAGAGGCCAGTACTAGACGCACTGGAGAGAAAATGGGATTGTAATCTCTTTTTCCCGAGCACGGAGACTGCGAGCGATTTTGTTTCCATCAAGGGTCCCCAGTGGCAGCTTGTTAGGTTCAAGGATGAAGTCTTGGTACGTGTTTTTCCCAATGTGCTTATAGCTGTGATCTAACTGTAGTAGGGTCTTCTCGAGGAACACCATCAAATTCGCCTGGTCTGGTCACCTGAGCTTGGCGTGGCCGTACGGGGTTCGGAATTCGAGCGTGACGTCGTTAGCGAAGCCAAAGAGAAGTTCGGCATTACTATCGGAGTTGACAACGAACCCACTCCAGCCGAAGACCCAAAAGAGCTCGCCATCAACTTTTTCTATGCTCGCAACGTTGCCGGTAACCTCCCGGAGACAATCGACCTCATCAATGGATACCTCGCGAAGCTGCAAGTACGCTTTGAGCTCGTTAAAGGCAATCTCTCCCGCCCCAAATCCGATTCTTTCGAGGAGTTTGCGCAGTACTTTGAGAACGCGGTCCTTCAGACTCCCGCCGACCAGAACCCGCTCAACAGGCCCGGCAGCAGGTTGTCTGTCGACGTTAGCAGCCTTTACGGCGACACGCGGAGCCTCCATTCTGAACCCGGACAAATAGATACTGTTCAAGAAGCATTCTACAACGGCGACAGGCGACGCTCTAGTATCGCGGACTCTAGCATGATTGGTACCGGCAGCGTGAGCCATCCTCCGGGAAGCGCAGGATCCGCATCAAGCCATGGGAGCTACCACAGCCGGGCTGCGTCCCTTGGGTCTGACTGGGATAGAATCTCAGACGTGTCGAGAACTGGGTAGAAGGAGGACAAGATATTCCTCATCTTCACCCCCATGGACAATCATCAACACATAAACCTTCGATTCTTTGTCACATACCTTTGACCTTTGGCTTGGGCCATTGTATATATTTTGTTCTCGTCGTTTTGTTTTTCATTTCTCTCTCATCATCCTACATCTTTGTCCTCATATTTTTTTTGTCATCATATCGTTTTTTCCTACTTGTGTGGTGTTTTTTTGTTACTGTGTTGGTTTTGAGTCTATCATTTGTGGTTTTGTGGATTTTGTTTTCCTAGTGTTCGGGGTCTCTTTTTTTTTTCCTTTGTCTGTCAGTGCGTTCTTGGGAGTTCAAGGGGTTGAAGATATTCCCTTTTTTCAACATCATATACCCTCCCTTTTTCCTTATTCTTTTCTCTCGTCTCGTCCTCTTCTTTTCTTCTCTCTTCCTCTCTTCCGTTTTCTACTACTCATCCTCCTCCCCTTTCTACTCATTTCCCGTCTCCTCCTCCTCCTCCTCCTCCTCTTCCTCCTCCTCCTCTTCCTCCTACATTTCCGCCGCCGCTCGTCGTCTTACACTGTCGTCCGTTTTTCACTGGTTTTGGTTTTTTCTTTTCTTTCGTTTCGTGGTTGTGTCTGTGTTTGGAATGGTCGTTTTTTTTTTGTCGCTTGTGAGATGGTCGGTCGGTCTGTATCTTTTTTTTTTTTTTTAAGAATGGGTGCTGCAGTGAGGATGACGAGGAGGGAACTGGGAGTAGGTAGGTGGGTGGTAGAATGGGGAATAGGGAATAGGGAATGTCATCGTCATTGTCATTCGTCAAAGTCGTTCACGGTCAAAGTTATCCAGTCATGGTCATGGGGAAATGTAGAGTCTTGTGAGGGGTTATGTTTTCATTGTTTCTGTTTTCATTCATTCATACTTGTTCTTTCAGAGTAGGAGAATAGAAGAGAGGAATTGAAGCATTCGTCATCATCGATCAATCATTTCTTCTACAGGGTTCTGTTTCGTGTCAACTCAGTTATTACTGTAGTGTGTTCAGGGTTCAAGGCCCAAGGTTCAAGTGTTTTCTTCTATCATTTTTTCTGCCGTGTTGACATTGTGTTTGTTATGTTATGCATTTGTGGGTCGTTCATCAATTTCATTCATTTGAATGGCGCGGTGGAACGATGGATGGATGGGTCGATTCTGGTTGAAGCGAAGCGTTCAATCATGTATTGTAGATATCGTATCGTATCGTAGGCCGAGCAACATCCACGTAAGGCATCCAGAGAGAGAAGAGACGAGAGAGAATTTGAACTTGAATGACACCATCTGCGGTTCGATATCGATCGATGGTTGAGACATATGTGAACCCTCTAACCCAGTGATGACATGACAACATCGAGACCCAGATGATCATAACCCCCACCCACGTTCACGAATTCCATCATTTCAGCATGTTATACATAAAGTACATTGTGTATATCGATATACCACTGGTATGAAACTAACTACGCGCTACAAATTACTACTCATATCATCTAAATCCTCTTTCTCTCTCTTTTTCGCCTCCTCCGCACCAAGTGCAACCTCCTCGTCAACATCTTCGTTATTATCAATTATCATCAGCGTCAACAAGATCGGGATCAACATCAACACAGCAAAACGGCATCCTACAACCCCCTCTCCCTCCAATCCATCCCCATCCAAGGCCACCTCCCCCTCCCAAATTACTTTTTCTCAAACATCGCCGCCCTAGCCGCAATCCCGCCACTCCTCTTCGGCGGCGGATTCAACGACGTCCTCTTATTCTCGGTGGTCGGCGATGCCTCCTTTGCCGCCGCCGCAGCCTGCTCGAATTTCGAGACGAGCGCGGGTTTCTTGGGGAAGCTGCGGAGTGAGGAAGAAGGAGACGAGGTCCGCGTGGGGAATTTCGGGGATGAGGAGGAGGAGGAGGACGGAGGGAATTTAGGAGAGGATGAGGAGGCCGAGGTGGGGGTGGAGGAGCGTGCGGGGAAGGCGGGATCGATGGGGGTTGGGGTGGTCGTAAGGGGGGGTGGGGCGGGGGTTTGGGAAGATACTGATTGAGAGATGGCGGAGGGGACGGTGGCGGGTGGTGGTGGGGTTTCGGTGATGGGTTGTTCGACGGGGGTCTTGATGACTGGGGAGGGGGAGCGGGCGTCTTCCAAGGTTACTTCGACGGGAGCCTTGACGGAAGCTTCAATGGGAGCCTCGATGGAGGTTTCGACTGGAGCGGGCACTGGATATTCGACCGGCGTCTCAACTGGTTTCTCGATTACCTTCTCGATCGATTTCTCGATAGGCTTCTCGACGGACTCATCAACCGGCTCCTTGACCGGCTCCTCAACTGGCCTCTCAACCGGCTTCTCAATTAGGTCCTCGAAGGGCTCCTCGACTGGTTCCTCAGCTGGCTTCTCAATTGGTTCCTCAACGGGCTCCTGGATAACAGGAGCAGGAGTCCATTCCGGCTCAGGCACAGCTGGAGGAGTAGGGAGTCGCGTGGGTTCTGGGGCAGGTTGTGGTACCGATACAGGTTCAGGCTCCGAGGCCGACACAGGCGCAAAGCTATCCTCGGATGGAGTTGAAGCCCGAGAAGCTAGTTCAGCCGGGACTGCCGGTTTTGCAACAGGAGTTACCTTTGGCAAAGGCTCTTCAATCATGGGAACAGGTTCCTCGTGGATTTCCTTTATCGATGGTGGCGGAGATGGAGACGGGGATCTTCGTCTTTCAACTTTCGCCTCCTCTGGAGAACCGTCTACCTGGGGAACGGCATCATCCGCCTTCGGTGGCTGAGGTTCAGGTTCGGGCTCAAATTTCTTCAGAGGCTCTGGAATACCGCTTTGCTCCTCCGGGACGGGTATCTCAGGAATCGGCTTGTCGTTGCTATCCGATGGCGCAATTTTGACTGGGGGCTCAGGCAGCTTCTTATCAACAGGCGAGATTGGCAAGTCCTTATCCACCGGGCTGGCAGGGAGCTTGGATGGATCGTTATTCCATTTTGTCTCTCTCTGAAGGTCAACAGAGCTGGTATTGCGGACCTTCTCCTTGTCCGCAGCGGGGAGATCCACGCTGCTGCGTGACCATCTGCTGAAGAGGGAGGGCTTTGCTGGGGCTGGGGCTGGGGCTGGTGTTGCCGCTTCTGCTGGTTGCTCAGTTGTTGATGTCTCTGTAGTTGTAGCCGCCGTTCCGGACCATGCATTCTTCCGCTTCTCTGCCGCCCACTGCGCCCAGGAAGACATGTATGCCCCGGCCTTGGACTGTGCTTCAGCAACAACAGGAGATGAAGGGGTCGTGGTCGCTTTCTCTTTCTCAGAGGAGGTACTTTCCGGGCTTTCTGGCGCTGCAGGTGGCTGCTGATTGACGATATCCTGCTCCGCTTGGAGACGGCGTTGCTCGCGGAATCTTTCGACATTCTTGCTGATATTCATAAAGGCCGTGGAAATGTTGGTTCGACCAGCAGCGAGAGCTTTGGCAGCGGCTTCGCGACTAGCGGTCACCTTTTCGTCCAAATGCAGATCTTGCACTTGCCTGAGGTTGGTCAATGGATGGTACAAGATTGATGAAAGACTTCGTTAACATACTGTGCAAGGCGCCTCTGCACATCCTCAATGCTGAGTCCGCCTGCCATGACGTGCCGCGGTGGGACGATGTCGAATATTTCGGACTCGGTAAACTGCTGGAAGATACGAAAATTGTCGGTCTTTTGCCAGTACTCGACAAATTCAGTACCAAAGTCGATTGATGGGTCGCCCTCTGAACAGTTAAAACAATTCAATCAGGAGGCCAGATATTCTTACCAATGTCCGGTAATAACACCTTGGTCGATGACCCGGCGTGTTTCTGGAGAAAGAGATGGTACTTGACCGCGGAGACCATCGAGAGGATGTATTCCTCAAACTGCAGCCTGATATAATCTTCACTTCCGACAAATCCCATAGTCTTCGGTCGTGATGGATCGGCTGCAAACGTCAGTAACACATTTGAGAGGGGGAACATCGCACTGACACCCACCATCATCCCATGAGTCCATGACTGCCAGTGTAAGATGATCGATAAACCTCCGGTCAGCGGCAGTCAGCCCTAACGCTGCCCTCAAGGATGTCGAAGTGATATTGACTGTGTTTTCATCAAGCTGATTTCCGGTTAGTCAATTGTTCACGAATTGATCCAGATGGGCATACATTAATTAATATGTCAGAATACCTGTCCCTCTGCTGGAGCAACAGAGAGTTAGTTGAGCCCACCATGTACGACTTTGTTCCCACATCGGCCAAAACATCAAGCTGTTGCAAAGGGGTATATGGCCCGAAAAGACTACCCTTCATCAAACGGTTAGCGCCATTGTGATCGTGACTGCCCTTCAACACGAACCTTCCCAAAAATCTGTAAAGGAAGACCCATGAACGCCAAAACTGTTCAACTTATCAGTTATGCATTGACAAGCTCGGCGGACCACGTACGCGACTTCTTATCACTGGTCCGTACTGATGTTGGCTTGACGAGACCCTTTTCGTAGCTATTTAACTCTGGATCACTGCAATCCTGAAGGGCGCGAAGCAACCCCGGGATCAGTGACAAAAGCGAGAACTGCACCATACATAGCTCCTCACACCGTTGCGCAAAAAACAACATCTGAACCCAGCGTCAGCAATTGACCCACAACTCCAACTCAGATAGCGCACCTTTGGTTGCAGAAGCATACACTTGAACAGGACTAAGGTTTGATGCCTGAACTCGTGGACAATCTCTCGCAGTGACAAGCCTAAATCCGCATCGCATGGTCAGTTGTCATGCGCAACCTCGCCCCATCCTTCACTCACCGACATACTGCTCCCGCTCAGCGTCATGCTGTTCCATGCTGATCTGCAAGCTCTCTTGGAATCTCTGCCATGTCATCAGTTGTCATGTTCCCAAAGCTCGAGTGCTCAACGTACTCGGATGATGTCGAGGTCCTCAAAGTTCCTATCGCACTCAATCAGCACAACCGTCTACTGCTGGCACCCCCGAGTAAACTACTCACCTCTGCGCAAACCATGCCTGTGTGACCGCGCTCAACTGCTGCTTCAAATGGCCAAAGAAGAAGGTCGGAGAATCGGCAATGACGACCACCGCTTTCTGAACGGTGCTCCGTGTGACTTCTGCCGGCCGGTCGATGAGCTCTCTACTATCAAGCTGCCTAGTGCATGATATTCCGAAGAGCGTCGTAGGGTTATCTTCGCGGTCGCAGTCGTGCTTAAGAGTAAAAAATGAGAAATCCTCCTCCGAGCTGTGAGCTCCGTCGGCGAGGGCGAGGAAGGGGAGAAGAGGCCATTCCGAGATGTCGTCGGGTTTATCAACTCCAATCCAGTGTTCGACTTCAGGACCGCTGTCGGCGAGGACAAAAAATCGAGTCAGCTATTTCATTCCCATACAAAGAAAGCAATACCGGGAAAACAGCTCCTACCGGGCGTGGTGGAAGTCGATTATGGATATAACAGGGTAAGGCGACTTTCGGGGGCACATGGAGACGGCGGGACAAGGAGGCAGAGGTAATCGGAGGAGCCAGTGCTTCGTGAAAATAATCGACCGAGTCCGGGAGTGCGAAGAAGGAGTTGGAGAGCTAGGTGCATGCCTCACTGCTAGCTCCGGGGCCCAGGGTGAAGCCCAAGGTCCGGGTAAGAGCACACTTACGTGAGCAGGCATTGCGCGACGGCATTACAGTGATGTGTCATGATCAAAGGCCTGAACGACTCGGAATCCATCAGGCAAGCGAAGACAGAAGTAGATAGCACGTCTGAAAGTATCCAAAAGAGGCCATGGCCCTGACTATCGTTTCTTCATTGCATATACCAAAGTATCATGCACATCATTCATATTCATTTCACTCATTATGGTCCGCAAACCCAAAATTTTTGACTCCCCTTCCTTGTTGCCGATACTCCTGTAAACTTTCCGGTAACAAGCAAATAACTACCACTCACTCACCGCCCAATGCTAACAAATTCTGCGCCAAGAAGGTATAACTGGATTTAAAAGTAGAAGAAAAGATACATTTACAATCAGTGGGATCGAGCAGAAGGAAACAAAGCATCAATGATCATGAACATCCTAGTAATCCTGATGCTGAGCTAGACCATCATCCATTGGCTGCTGGTCAACGTTGTGGTAATCCAAAATTTCAGAGTACCTAAGAGAATATTAGCAGCTGTAGTACCACAACTCAATTATCCGGGAGTTCACTAACATCATGATCTTCCATGTGTCAACTGGCAGATCCGCATCGTTGAACGACCAATCGAACTTTTCATGAGCCACTGGCTCATCGGTAGGATCGTGGTATGGGGCGAGGTATTCGTGTGCAAGCCCCTGTTCGGCGGAAATTCTCTTCTTCGGGTCAAAGACCAACATTCGCTCAAGAAGATCGATAGCTAAGAACCGTTAGTATCACTTCTTTTACTTGATCAGGGTTCATACCAAGCGGATCAGCGTTCTTGAACTTGTTCTTCAACGGCTGGCGCTCTCTCTTGGGAAGAGATTTGACAAAACGCAGTGTCTACTCAAAGTCAGAATTGGAGGATTCGTGGAAGGGTGGGTTTACTGACGTTCTCACTGCAGATTGTCTGGATAACATCGTCCGGCGGCGTCCCCAGAAGCTCCGTAATGATTGAGAACTGATTGACGTGGTCTTTTCCGGGGAACAGTGGCTTGCCCTCCAGCATTTCTGCGAAGATACACCCTGCGCTCCAGATATCGACCTCGACGTCGTACTTTTGCCAGGTAAGCATAATCTCGGGTGCTCTATAGTATCGTGTAGAGACGTATCCGGTCATCTGGGGATCTTGAATACGAGCCAGGCCAAAGTCGCAGATCTTGAGATCGCAATTTTCATTGACGAGGATGTTGCTGGGTTTAAGGTCGCGGTGGACGACGCCGGCAGAGTGCACATACTTGAGTCCGCGCTGTCCCAGAGGTTAGACAAAGCCCCAGAACACAGCAGACTGGACTAACCAAAATCTGGTACAAAAAGTACTGAATGAACTGCTTCTCCAATGGCCGCGAGGTGAGTAGTCGGTGGAGATCGGTGCCGAGAAGTTCGGTAACGAAGTAACTGGACACTCTCGTCAGAAATTTAGATGAAAAAAAGGCGTCATTGACAGAACTCACATATCCTCCAGAGGGGAGATGAAAATGTCACTAAGACTGATGATCTGCGATGCCTATCAGCGATTGTCCGAACATGCATGTTTCCATTATTCCTGGACTCACATTTTCGTGCTTCAAGTGCTTCAACAGCTTCAGCTCGCGGTAAGTTCGCTTCGACAAAACCGGTGTGCTAAACGGCTTCATAATCTTCTTCACCGCAACAGCTTGTCCTGTCAATTGGTCTTTCGCGGAGCTAAAATAATCCCATGTTCAGCATCCGGAGTGTATTTCTGAGTGGGGTAACGCAGCTTACCACACGAGACCAAAGGCACCCATTCCTACGGGCTGGAGATCGGTGTATCTGCGACATGACGAGATCAGATCAGTGGCCAGGAAACAGGCATTACACGCCGACTAACCTGCTCGTGATCTCAAATGTCGTCCCAAAAATTTGGGCGCGTACGAACTCGGCCATGGTTGCGGCGTGTGTAGCGTGGTTGTGGGAGTCAAAAGGGTTGTTGAGATGATGCGCGAGCGAGTGGGTGAGGGGTAGGTGGTGAGACGATCGTATCTCTCGATCGTTCGCAGCGGCGGTGGTCGTTAGCCGAGATGAATCGTTCCCCTTGGTTTTGCTTCAACGTGAGCACTCAGAAGGCCGACGATGGAAGTTGGAAGTTGGAGGGATGGAGAGAGGTTGGCGGAGGAGTGTGGCGTCGGGAGATGGAGGGATGGGGGGGAGGGGAACAGGGAGGGGGTGAGGGAGTGATAAAGTTAGGGTAAGGCCGAAGTGCGTGAGCCGGTAGTGAGCACTGCCAGAGCGGGGGGGGGAGTGGTGAATGGGTGAGTGGGTAGGAGTGAAAGACTGAGGAAGTGGAGGAGCAAGAGAGTTGCAGCGAGAGGAATGAGAGAGGGAGCGAAGCCTGGCAAGTGGACAAGGCTCAGAGCGAGTGATGAATTGGATTCTTCTGGTTCAATGTCGCGGGGGGGAGCTCTCTGCTGGATGATGGATGGATGGGAAGGGGAGGGAGGAAGACGACTTGATGGACAATTTTGGGAGTGATAGGCAAGACTTCGGGGGGGCGGGGGGCAGAGACTTATGTTCTTAAAAGTGCTACTGGGAATCTTGTCCTTGGGGAGGGAGTGGAAGACACGCGGGGACAGCGACAGCAGAGGGTGATGATGGTAGCACGGTCGGCGCGGGCGCCAGAGCTGCACGATGATGACACTGGGAAATTTGGCGGGGTGGAGCCGCGACGAACCCCCAGCAAGAGCAGGCACCTGTTGGAAGCTGTTTTTATACACAACTACAGGTGGCTACACCGTCTTCCCCCACAGCCTGGATGATAGCCTGAAAGCTTCCGTCCTCCGAATGTGCTTCATGTCTGGCTACTCGGCCTTCCACACTTCCTCCTCTCTCGTTCCTTGAGAGATCTTCCACACACAGCGATCTTCCAAAAGTGCCCCCGCTCCCACGGCGTTTCACAACCGCTGCACGGCTATTTATTGGCTGGATGCACATCCCACCCCCACCGCCAGCTCAGACTCGCCCACTCGCATCCACAAACACTCAAAACAGACACACGCGTACACACAACCGATGGATCGGACTCCTCCAGGGCCGCCTTCATCTCCCATCACTCGTTTTCTGCATCATCGCCAATGGGGAGCCTGCCTTGGTTCGCTCGTTGCACCCACTGGCACCTGGACCGGGCACTCATTCCGATGCTGGGGGACCTTCTGATCCCGACCGCCATTGTCAGTGCACGAGAGAATCGCACCTGAAAGCCCGCAGTCACTTGAGTTCAGTTCACCCTCTCACTCGATGACTACTGACACATCACATTGTACCCCAGGTTCTCGTGCCTGTTCAACCTGCTCTTGTCCTCCCTCCACCCCATCCCCTCCGCCGTTCCGATGCGCATTTGCCGGCTGCGGCTCTGGCCCTGCGCATCCCACGCTAAATTTTTGCCCCGCCAAGTGCTCCTCCATCCTCGTGTCCGTCTCGTCCATCCTTTCCTTGCGACCGCATCTCTTGCCAATTTTCGCTCCCCCAGGCCACCAGGGTACCACGCAAAAATGACCAACGATCCTGCCGTCGAGACTGCTCAGCAGAAGCAGAAGGAGGAGACTCAGCCGTTGGCGAACAAGCAGGATCAAGCGCAGGCTGCCGCTGCTCCTACCCATCATTGCAAGGTTGTTTTGGCTGGAACCGTTGCCAACAAGCTAATGGAGGAGGTCCGCCGTGATGTTGCAAAGCTGGAGAAAAAGCCGTTGTTGGTCGGATTCCTCGCCAACACGGATCCGGCGGCGAAGATGTATGCGGACTGGACTGCAAAGACGTGTCGGGACAAGTGAGTCGCACTTCCAAATCAAAATTGAGAGTGGATTGGGGATTGCTTGATTGTGATTGGGGATTGATGCCGGACACGGCTGACCTTCCTCAGCGGCTTCGATTTCGATCTCCGAACACTGGACAAGGAGGAGCTCGAAGACGCCATTTTGGCTGCCAACGTCGACGACAACGTCAATGGCATGATCATCTATTTTCCCGTCTTCAACACCCGCCACGATTCCTACCTCCAGCAACTCCCCCTCCCAACCAAAGATGTCGAAGGCCTCTCCCACCGCTACCTCTTCAACATGTACCAAAATACCCGTTTCCTCGACCCTCCCACGAATACCCAAAAGTCGCTCCTCCCTTGCACTCCTCTCGCCATCATCAAAATCCTCGAATACATTGGCGTTTACAACTCCATCCTCCCCTACGGTAACCGTCTCTTCGGCCGCACCATCACCGTTGTCAACAGAAGCGAAATTG
The DNA here is from genome assembly GCA_004786065.1 of Ascodesmis nigricans. Classification (NCBI taxonomy): domain Eukaryota; kingdom Fungi; phylum Ascomycota; class Pezizomycetes; order Pezizales; family Ascodesmidaceae; genus Ascodesmis; species Ascodesmis nigricans. The sequence goes on along the minus strand of ML220156.1, from coordinate 57,843 downwards.
TTGGCCGGCCCCTGGCGGCGCTACTGGCCAACGACGGCGCCGATGTGTGGAGTGTCGATGTTACGGGTGTGCAACGATTTACGCGTGGAGCTGGAATCAAGAACCGACACCATTTGGTCGAAGACCGGGAAGAGAAGCTGGAAGACGTGGTGCCGAAGAGCGATGTGGTGATTACGGGTGTTCCGAGCAAGAATTACAAATTCCCGACAGAGCTGTTGAAGGATGGCGCTATTTGCATAAACTTCTCCTCAGAAAAGGTAGCTTGGTTTGGGCTTTGACTGGAGGGATCAAGGCTAACCGGCGTGCACAGAATTTTGGCCCCGAGGTGAAGGAGAAGGCGAGTATCTACGTCCCCGCGATCGGGAAAGTGACAATCACCATCCTCCTCCGGAATATCATCGTGAGTCTCTGTATTCCATCTCTTTGCAACGTCCGAATCTAACAACAACAACAACAGCGGTTGGTGGAGAACCAGCGCGCCGTCAAGGCTGCCGAGGCGAACGCCAACAAGACGGCATGAATTGGCAGAGATTTTGTGGGAATGGAAGGGACATGAGCAGTGGTGATGGTGAATAGGCGAATACTGGCGTAAATGGGACTGGGCATAGAAAAGCGTACTTAGATTTCATGGATTAAAATGGGCGTAAAGGGTTGGGATTGGAATGGGGTTGATATAGATAGAGCGGTTATAAATTAGATATGTTGGATGGCAGGATGGGAGGTGATGGGAGGGAGGTGCTGAAGCGAGCGGAATCTATTCAGGGATTACTTCACAGAGGATCACGCGACTACATGATCTCGCTGGCTGGTAAATTCCATTATGCCACTGCCTCAGCATGAGATTGCGGCATGTAATGGGAATATGATTTAACGTCCTGATATACTTACCAGTATGACAAGGGATCAAGCCGAATGGCCGGTGAGTTTCAACGACACCGATCACTGAGTAAATTGGCCCCCAAAAACAGCACAAGTCGGATTCCGAGTCACAGCAGAGAATATCCACCATACCAATACTCTCCTCGTATATATATACCTATCTGGGTACTGTATTCTCCAAACCCACCCACTACCTCCCCCATACCGACCCTGACTACCACCGCCACCATATACTCAAATTCGCACTCGCACTCGGAGTTTTCTTTCTGAGACTTTTTTCTCATGATGATAGTTTTGCAAAATGGCGAACTACCGATGCGCAGGCTCCTGGGCCCGCATCTGCGCCCACGACTGGAAGAATGGTACTATAGGTACTATAGGCGGGTGGGTGTGTTGGTTGAGATATGTGGGTGGTGGAGTTTCGAGTAGTGAGAGCGTTGAAGGTTGTGGATAGGGAGGTGGAGAGGGTTAGATCGTGGACAGATTGTGGTGGGGAGTTTCTGGAGTGATCGTGGATGGGTGTGGATGTGTGTGGAAATGGCCTTCATTTTGGTTGATATGTTGCGCTTGTAAGGGACGTGAGTAGTAAATTGACATATCCCATTTCCCAACCAATCTACCCGCCAACCCATAGCGCACCGCCACATCAAACCCATATCCATTCATAAATCTGCAAAGCCTCCCGGATAGCCACATTTACAGCTGTGTTACATCCACAGCCGAGAATCAAATTCAATAGATCTATGCATCAAAATCGAGTCGCGGTCGAAATGGGTCTTAATACCGACCGCATCTGGAAGAGCTTCTGGATGAAACAGGAATCTCCCGCATCATGATCGGGGCATGATTTGAGAGCGCGCACATCCCCAGATCCAAGTTCGAGTCTGGAGGGAACGATTTGGGAGCAAGTGTGCTCGTGTGGGTATATATGTGATAGGATGCGGTAGGTATACTATAATATGGGTTTCTATATCATGCTACAGTAAGGGGTGGACGCAGAATCGGTACTTGCGGTTTGCCATACGGGGTTGCGGGAGGTTGTTGTGCCCCGGGGATGATGAGATGAAATCTGAGTCGGGGTGAGGGGGTGAGGATGGTGTGGAATCATGATTTGGCGTCCTGCCCTGTGTGTGTCTGGGTTTGGGGGGTTTCAAGTTAGGTAGACTTGGAATTAGTTGTTGTTATTGTCTTCCTCCAGGAATGCCCCCTGACGACCATCGATACTGGTATCCGAGAGTGTCGGTCGAGTTGGTCAGACTAATTTAAGAGGCCCTCGAGGTCCTCGAGTCGCTCCCTCACTACGCTGCCGCTACGAACACCGCATCACCCCGCGTGGGATAAAATTGATAGCGGAGAACGAAAGAAACAAGTTCAAGTGGTTTTTGTTTCTTTTGCTTTCAGCTCAAGGGACTAACTGTGTGTATGCGAACCATTTGATTGGGCTTGTGTGGGTGTGTAACAACACTGAATGCAAATGCAATGATAAGAATGCACAACTGTGGTACAGTAGGTAAAAATGGCGGTGCTGGAAAGGAAGGGCATTTTAATTCGTATGAATGTCCATGGACTGATGGACGGACGAGAGCCCGGAGGAACCCGGACGCCTGAATGAGGGTGAAGGGTGAACGGCCGTATGCCTCGGACGCGTCACCCGGTGGATGGTGAGTTGGGTTTCGTTTACAAGGAGTGATGATGAAGGGGTAACATGTCGTTTCTCCTGCCCTTTCATTCGTACCAGAGAGCGCAAGTAACTGTGGTTGCACTGAAAGTTCAACGGCGACCTGGGAGGGGATGATAGAGAATCATGGCATATCACCATGTGTTGGTTAGCACGGGCGACGGCCGATTTGTTTTGACTGACTCGGAGAAGATGGATCCGCATGACACACCATATGCACGGCATTCTTCAAAATAGCATTTTGTGTTGACTATGCAAGAAAAATGGTGATTGACAAAGTCCTTGTGCCACTGGCGGCCAACAGAATTGGCTCAATCATAAGTTTGCTGCCCTTGAGGTATGTCATATGAGAATATACAGACGAGAGTAGATCCCGAAAAGTATATGCAGCCTTTTGAAGAGTGGATGGGGATTAAGTGCGGGGATGCTGAGTCGCTGGCCATAGGTTTTGAATGTCCAGATACACAAATGCACAGGCGTGTGGCAGAGTAAATGTAATCTCCTCCAATCATGCGATCTCACACGTCGTCTTGTTGGTGTTCCACGTTATCATCTCGGTTTCACGGGTGTGTGCCAGGCTGAATGGGTGAGAGGAGACGGTTGTGGTGGTCGGCGGGCGTGTTCTCTCCACAGTGCTGCACCATACATAATCAAGAGCCAGCGCAGACCCAAGCATCAGGTCTGTGAGAGGGTGCGGGCCACCAGGCGCCTCGACGATCTGCCTGCCACAACTGACGGCACATCTCGTTGATAACCGCCGTGTATGGATTGAACCGTCTGCACCGGGGACAACGCGTCGGGGGGTCAGGAGTTGTTGGGCTGGATGCCCGTTCGCTAGAGTACGGGACAGCAGAACAAGCGAGGTGATGGTGTACCACGCAAGGGACGGCGGGAGGAGACGTTGTCGTCTCCACTTTGCGCGCTCGAAATACCTAGGTAACTACCTGTATCTGGTATCTATTGGAGCCTGGAGGGCACCCGGGGGCCGGATGGGAGGAGTACAATCAATGCGGGTGTGTATGCATGATCCGTGAACGGGCTGTGTTGAGAGGATCAATTCAATTGTCCATGGCCACCAGTACCAGGCACCAGTACTGGACCCCAGATACATACAACGCAGCGCAGGGCTGTCTTGAAATGTTGTTGTTGTGTGAGATTGTGAGGGTGTGGCGAGATGTCTCCGGGTCCATTTATGTATGTAGAGTATGTATGGCCCCTTGTCTCGATGGCTCAGACGCCGATCGCCACGTTTTGCTGCCAGGATCCGCCCTCAGCCAACTACGAAGCGAGCCATCGCTCCTTCTCTTTCCCTCCTCACACCCACATCATCCGCCTAATCCCCCCAATCCACACCCCCTCCGTTGCTCGTTGCTGTACACCTCCACCACCATCTCCCCTCCTCCCACCACTTCGACGACCCTCCACCTCCCCCCTCCCTATCGCTTGCTACGACCTCCTCCTTGGTTAACGAATCCCCACCCGCTCTGCCACACGCCATCGCTCCCCGCCCGCTTCGCTTTCGCCTCCTGAGCCGTACCCCAGTCTCGTCATATTACCCGCGCGACCATCACACCTGCTCATCGAGCGTCTCCACGCCCCCCATCACCTACGGAATCCTTTCACCTCCAGTTCACCTCCACTCGCCTATCCGGCTGGCCGTTGAGCATCTCCGCTGCGTTGTCGTCACGCCAACCCTCTCGATTCGTTGACCGCTTCCAGCAAGGCAGGCTTCACCATTCTCACTCGCTAATCGCTTTGCTTGGACACCACCCGACGCCTCAACACCGCCTTTCGCTGACCACTGGCCGCTCGTTGTCTTGACCAGCGCCGCTGCGTCTGAGCTTCCCGCTCAGCGATCTCATCGAAATGGGTGTTTGTTTGTCATCGCAGAGCGAGGAAGCCCGTCGGAGCCAGAAGATTGATTTGTCTCTCCAAGATGACGCGCGGCGGTTGCGACGAGAGTGCAAGATCCTATTACTGGGTAATATTTGACTGGGCGGAGTAACGGTAATTGGACTGGAGCACTGACTGTTTGCAGGCTCTGGAGAGAGTGGGAAATCAACGATCGTAAAGCAGATGAAGATTATCCATCAGAATGGATACACCGTGGAAGAGCTCGCGATGTACCGAATCACCATCTACAAGAATTTGGTCGACTGCGCGAAATCACTCGTGGCAGCGTTCCGGAGATTTGACGCCCTGCCAGAATCCCAAGCCAACAAAGTTAGTCTTCCGACACGGCGTGGCAGCAGAAATACTGATAACGTGTAGGAGCACTGCGAGTTTATCACAGATTTCCAACTTGAGCCCGATCCGACGGTCCCTTTGGATCCCCGACTAGCGACTGCAGTTGTTGCTCTATGGAATGATCCTTGTCGCGAGAAGGTCATGGAACACCAGAACGAGTTCTATCTGATGGATTCCGCGCCATAGTGAGTAAATCTCGAGGATTTCGAGACCGATCAAACTGACCGTAATTAGCTTTTTTGAAGAGGCACCACGAATAGTACAACGCGACTACATCCCAATAGAAGCCGACGTTCTCCGGGCGCGAACGAAAACCACGGGTATTTACGAAACGCGGTTCACCATGGGTACTCTTAGCATACAGTATGTCGTATCGGCTCTAGCACGCCGTCAATCCTAACGTGAAATAGTATGTTTGACGTCGGTGGCCAACGAAGCGAGCGCAAAAAATGGATTCACTGCTTTGAAGCTGTTACCTCGATTATATTCTGCGTCGCTCTGAGCGAATACGACCAAGTCCTATTGGAAGAAAAGAACCAGGTTCGCATGAAATATTCTTGTGCTTTTGGCGGAACCTAACCATCTGTAGAACCGAATGATGGAGAGTTTAGTGTTGTTTGACTCCGTTGTGAACAGCCGTTGGTTTGTCAGGACAAGCATCATCCTATTCTTGAATAAGGTCGATTTGTTCAAAGAAAAACTCGGACGGAGTCCACTGTCGAACTATTTCCCGGATTACTCAGGCGGCAACGATGTTAACCGTGCTGCAAAGTACCTCCTTTGGAGGTTCAATCAGGTCAATCGGGCACACCTGAACTTGTACCCCCAGTATGTCATCCGTTTTTAGCAACCCGAAGTGAGACTAACGTGCGGCACAGTTTAACACAAGCCACCGACACCTCAAATATCCGACTTGTCTTCGCTGCCGTAAAAGAAACGATCCTACAAAACGCGCTCAAGGACTCGGGTATTCTATAATCTACGATCACAACTGTATAAAGTTCGATTGTGCCGTTTCGGCTCACAGGCGGATTTTCCATGGCGGCGGCTATCCGAAAATCAGTTGTTTTTCGTTTTCAATTTCAACCATTACGGTACATGACGGATTCCGCTTGGATCTTGTCGGTTTCAATGGTGGGGTAGGAAGAAGTTTAGGAGGTCGATCTATCAGCAACTTAGGGGATTAATTTCCAGCACTTGCCTCTGGGACGGTCCGGATCGTCAGGGACGCACGATGTTGAGTGTTTGAGCATGTTTGCGAGTCGCCTGCTGGCTTGTGGTCTCGATTTTATTCTGTTTTGGCCTTCGTTGGTTGTTGATGCGAGCATCGGAGCGATTTCTTTCTCTTTTGTTTTCTTTCGACTGCGCAGTCCCTCTACATCTCTGAGCGTGTTCACCCCAGTTGAAAGAGTTGGTTGCTGTCCCTTATCACACGTTATTTCTTGGTGTCGAAGATTTTTAGTACCACTTGATTGGCTGCACATGTTGGATTCTATTTTATTGCCTCTTATTACCTTTTCTCGTTTTTGTTTTCCTCTTTTTATATTTCATTTTCTCTTTTATTTTTTGAGCACCGGAGTTATGGCGAGGGTATTTTCTTTGCTAACAGCATCATCATATCATTCTTATTTTTTTTTATCAAGAGTGGCTCCTTGAGTTTGGTCTCGTGTCTTGGAATCCTGGCTTTTGGCTTTTGTGTACATGTTAACACTTGCATGGGAACACTGAGGTACTGTATTAATTTTAGGACGATTTATTGACGATACTTGATTACTTTGCATTGGGTCAGAGTATAATCGCTGCGGTACCTATCTGGCGTTAGATTCCGTTCATTCGCTGGGCCGTTTTTACGTGTCCAGGAGGTGGAGGAAGGGGATGTTCAAAGACTGGATGGTAGGAAAATGACAGGGCTACACTTCAGGACAATGCATTTTTGTTAGATGAAGAAGTTACTGTGTAATGTGGGGGAGGATTGAATATTATGGAACTTATTACTCTGAGACGATGTTCTAAGTGCGTCACCTTCTCGCAGTCTGATGGGTCTTTGGTGTGATGAATTGTGTTCAGAAATTTCATCTTTTCCCCGCAACACTCGTATTCGACCCTCACCACTGACCGCCCTCCCATAACCAGTTGCCAAGGACGCCTTAATAACCGTTTAGCATGGACAGCCCGCATTGAGTGTGTGATCGGAGTGGAGGTGCTGCAGTACAGGTATAACCACACCGTCCGCCATAATAACGGACGCTCGATTGCATCACCGAGCGGCAGAGCATAGCTAGCTCACCAGCCATGAAGACAAAAAACAGCCGATTCTTCAGAGTTGGATTGTGCTTGGATCTCTCTACCAGGGCCTAGATCTTACTCCGGGTAGGGCCCATGAGATGCGGGGCAGTTCACCCGACAAAGCGGCGGGACTGGGTGGGGCAGCTGGCGGGGTCCGAATTGAACCAGGAGGGGAGCACCACAACAGAGCAAAGCTTACCCCAGAACACCAATCCGAGTATATACAAGGCGTCAAGGATAGGGCAAGTGCGGGACGAGCTCTCCGGCGCCAGTGTTAGTGTTGTCCGGAAGAGCCATTCATAGAAACGCGGCATCCAGGCTAAGGACGGGAATTGATAATGGATTTGCAAGCCGTAGCTGTCGATAGCGGGGCCAACGCAGCTAGCAGAGCTTCTCCTGTGGCCACGGCGAATCCTGAGCTCCCTCTGGCGATGGGAGAGCCACGCATAATTTGTTTTGCGTCTTGTTTGCAAGCTGGGCTGATGTGTGCTGGCTTCCCGACCCGTGTGTGCGGAGCTCCTGGCCGATCAGAGACTGCTGTCCGCCTGCCGGTTTATCTCGCTGCTGGTTTGGATGCCTGTCTGGCCACCCTACCCAAATACCCCTCACCCCCTCCTGATCGTCCAGTGCTCCTCCTCATCCACGCCTTTATCCATCCTTATCCATCCTCCCCCCATCCTCTCGCTGTCTCTGGAGAGCTTCTCCTGGCCCTCCTGCTGCTCCTTTGATTTTGTACCTGAGTCCCTCCTCCTCCGCCTGCCGAAATGTCAGCTCCTCCTGTCGCCACAGTCCCTACGGTTGGTGTTGTCGAACCCCACTTCCGGCCAAAGCATCGCCGTACACACACTGGCTTTGGTGTGCGAGAGATCAAGGCTGTTGAGGCCAGCATTCCGGAACAGCTCCGTGATACGTGAGTTGTGGTTCTTGTGATATATTTGTTGATTATAGAGATGATTCTGACATCAATTCGATGTGGATAGATGGCGCAAGCTTGTACGTACCACTCATCATCATTCATCGCAGTGGACGCATGAACTATCAAAGCGCCACACTGGGTATTCGTAATGCACGAACTGACATGCTTCACAGTCGGCCGCTGAGTTTGCAGGAAAAGAAGATTTCCAGGTATGTTTCTAAATCATCGTGCGGTCACTTGATTCTGACATCATTTGTAGAGAGAAGTTGTCCGACACATTGAAACTACACTCGCTCGATCCCTCTACAACTGCGACGATGGAGCAGCATACGGTGGTGCCGCCCTGGCCGTCCGTGATCAGCTCGTTATCCGATGGAACAAGACGCAGCAAAACCAGACTATCAGGGACCAAAAGCGGGTGTACTACCTCTCCTTGGAGTTCTTGATGGGGCGGGCGCTCGACAACAGCATTCTCAATCTCGATGTGAAGGATATGGCTCGCGATGGTATGGGAGAGCTCGGTTTCCGAATTGAAGATGTCATCAGCCAGGAACATGACGCCGCCCTCGGAAACGGCGGCTTGGGACGTCTCGCAGCCTGCTTTTTAGACTGTTTGGCGACCTTGAACTATCCTGCCTGGGGATACGGTCTGAGGTACAAGTACGGAATCTTCAAGCAAGAGATTGTCGACGGATACCAGGTCGAGACTCCGGATTATTGGCTGGACTTTAATCCGTGGGAGTTTCCCAGACACGATGTGACTGTGGATATCATGTTCTATGGACACGTCAACCAATATACGTGAGTTTATCATTATCATAGTTGTTTGGGTGCAATTACTGACGGCTGCAGTGACGAAAATGGAAAGGTCGTCAAGGTCTGGGAAGGAGGTGAAATTGTCAAGGCAGTTGCTCACGATGTCCCTATCCCCGGCTACAAGACCAACACCGTCAACAATCTTCGTCTCTGGGCTTCGCAACCCGCCAGCGGAGAGTTTGACTTCCAGAAGTTCAACTCCGGCGATTACGAGGGATCCATTCGTGACCAACAACGTGCGGAGACCATTTCTGCTGTTCTCTACCCCAATGACAACATTGACGCTGGCAAGGAGCTTCGTCTGAAACAACAATACTTTTGGGTTGCCGCCTCTCTTCACGACATTGTCCGCCGCTTCAAGAAGACTCACCGTCCTTGGTCCGAGTTCTCCGATCAGGTCGCCATCCAGCTTAACGACACGCATCCTACTCTTGCTATCGTCGAGTTGCAGCGCATCCTCGTCGATGTTGAGACCCTCCATTGGGATGAGGCTTGGGATATTGTGACCTCGACTTTCGGATACACCAATCATACCGTCCTCCCTGAGGCGCTCGAGAAGTGGCCTGTTCCTCTCGTTCAGCACCTTCTCCCGAGGCATCTTCAGATCATCTATGAAATCAACCTTTACTTCTTGCAGCAGGTTGAAAAGAAGTTCCCCAAGAACCGGGAGATGCTCCGCAACTTGTCGATCATCGAGGAGTCGCAGCCCCAGGTCATCCGTATGGCTTTCTTGGCTATTATTGGTTCCCATAAAGTCAACGGTGTCGCTGAGCTCCACTCTGATTTGATCAAGAGCACCATTTTCAAGGATTTCGTTGCTTTCTATGGCCCTGACAAGTTTACCAATGTCACGAACGGTATCACGCCTCGTCGCTGGCTCCACCAGGCTAATCCCAAGCTTTCGGACCTCATTTCAAGTAAGCTTGGTGGTTATGAATTCTTGAAGGACCTCAGCCAATTGGAGAACCTGAAGAAGTTCCTTAACGACAAGGAATTTGTTAAAGACGTAAGAGCCAAACATATCCTTTCCAGTCATGTCCACTAACACGATATTAGTGGATGGATATCAAACTCGCCAACAAGGTCCGCTTGGCCAAGTACATCAAGGAAACGAACGGAATCGCCGTCAACCCACATGCGCTCTTTGACATTCAGGTTAAACGTATCCATGAGTACAAGCGCCAACAGATGAACATTTTCGGTGTTATTTACCGGTACCTCCAGATCAAGGAAATGTCTCTTGAGGAGCGCAAGAATCTTGTACCCCGCGCGTTCATTTTCGGTGGCAAGGCTGCGCCTGGTTACTGGATGGTGAGATCTCGTGATGAGTATCTGATGACCACTGCTAACATGATCAGGCCAAAACGATTATCAAGCTCATCAACGGAGTTGGCGATGTGGTCAACAATGATAAGGACATTGGTGACCTCCTGAAGGTTGTCTTCCTCGAGGATTACAACGTCAGCAAAGCTGAGATGATTATCCCCGCTTCCGACATCAGCGAACATATTTCTACTGCTGGAACCGAGGCCAGCGGAACTAGCAACATGAAGTTCGTTCTGAACGGTGGTTTGATCATTGGTACTATGGATGGTGCCAACATTGAGATCACACGGGAGATTGGCGAGGAGAACATCTTCTTGTTTGGTAACGTCGCTGAGGTAAGAAAAGTGTAACCTCTCCCGTAAACCGAATACTGACAGGTATTATGTAGAACGTTGAGGATCTCCGTCACGCCCACCGCTTTGGCAAAGTGGAGATGGACCCTAAACTGAAGAAGGTCTGTGATACCATTAATAGTGGTCTCTTTGGTGACGCCAACATCTATGCCGGGTTGTTGAGCTCACTCACCACCGGATGCGACTACTATCTTGTCAGCGACGACTTCTCCAGCTACCTCACGACCCAGGACCTTGTCGATGAGGCCTTCAAGGACAAGGATGGATGGGCCGAGAAGTCCATCAGCAGCGTCGCTCTAATGGGCTTTTTCAGCGCCGACCGCTGCATCAATGAGTGAGTTCCGCTCTACAATTTCTAGCTTTTCTATTTACTAACAAGCCCTAGGTATGCGGACATGATCTGGAACGTTGAGCCGCTCCCAGAGCACAAGTAGTTTATGAGGATGAAAAGGATGTCGATGTGAATGGGTGGGCTTCTGTTTAACGGCGATTGGATGGGTGGCATGCTTTGCTTTTTTTATACCTCGGTTTGTCTTGATTATATCTTTGTTACCAGGAGGGTTTTTGGATTCTGTGCTTCTGTTAGTTTTTCTAGTGGGTTGACAAAACGATTACTGGGTTTTCACTTGTCAAAACACGAGGTTCATTGGCCACAGAACAGCAACATGAAATTCTATGGGGTGAAAAAAACTCTTACACTATGGCACCAAACTCAACACCGACAAACTAGTTACTTGCAGCCCAAGGGAATATGAGATATCGAGATCTATGATTCGCCCCGCCCACAACCGTCACGAAAACAGGAAAAAACTAACAAATGCATCAGAACATAAAAACGAAAAATAACCCTACACCGAGCCTAGTTATCAAACCAGCCCTTTTTTTCTACTCAGCGCCTTAGTATAAAAAAGAAAGAAAAAAACTCCGGAACTCCCCGGGGAGATACAGCAAAAGGGAAGAAAGACACGCTTAAGTCTCAACTGGGTAGACATAGACGATAAGTTGTGGTATTGGTTATATTATAAGCTTTCTTTGCGAGTGGTTGGTTGGTATAGAAATAGAGGAATTGGGGGGGGGAGGAGGAGGTTATCAGTGTTGCGAAAACGTTCAGTGGCATTGATCCATGAACTTGTTTTTCGGCCAGGGGTAACCGGTTTCTAAGAGATAGGAATCGTTAGTGGTCGAGATATTTGGGGACATTAGGTGGGGTGATGGGTGATGTGCGCATACCGTCCCATTGCTGGAAGAATGTTAGTGATTGAGAGATGAAGCGGGTGGGGGTGCTTACTGTAAGATTTGCATTGTCATAGGCCTTGGGGTGTTTGGCGATGTACTCAGTTGTGGGGTATCCAGCTAAGACGAATGTTAACATAATTTGACAGGTATGGGCGGCAGAGAAAGAGACTTACGCGGATCGCAGGTGAGTAATTCCTTCCCCTCTTCCTGATAGATGCGAACGTAATCAATGCGCATGACGGTTCCTTGGGCAAGCCGTGGGCTTTGACTTTGTTAGTTCAAAATCATTGGCAGTGGTTACGGTTGGGCGTACGCAAGTCTCTCCATATCGATCCAAGCCCAATTCTCGCTCATTCCCAAGTTCAGGATTATCGACATGGGTTCCTGGGAAATATCGCGTTGACCAATGTTTCCATTCGGGCCAATGGCGTTTCCTAGCCACCCCATATCATCAGTTTTGATATAGAGCTAGATGGTAGCTTTCATACACACCTGTCATTCGGAGCGTTTCTTCATCTCCGACAAACCAGGCGATTGCCCCATCAGCCTTTCCGGGTATGTACTCGAACGCATATTTTTGATACTGTGGGTGAAAGTGTCAATTCTGTTGCCACACTCCGAAGAATAGCAACACGGACCTGTTTTCCATCGTACCAGTCGTTATTCAACATGGTGACACCTGCTCCTGTCAGAGAGGGTTCTCACGCGAAGGTGATTGGATGCATACCGCTGACAGCTTGCTGAAAGGGACCACCTTGCCAGCTATTCATTCTCGTTACGGAGTGGTTTTTGATGGCCACATAATCATAATTGGTCTGGTACCAAATATCGAACGGTGCCTAAAGTTGTATTAGCCCAACACTCCATACTAATCGAAAGAATCATTAACCCACCATCTGGCTAGATTGAGTAACCTCTCCGATTTTCATATCATAGTTTATCGTTCCTTCCAGCGCATCAATCTCCGGAGCCCCTCTGCCCGTCCCCGGTGATGGGTGGTCTTCATTTTTGCACACACATTTGGCCAAGCGCTGCCCGGGCAAAAAGGATATACCATCGGTTGAGGATTGGTTTGGGGTGATTCCAACATCACATTGATCATAAGAGTAAGGCCACACTCCATCGCTACTCGCCCGAAACCCAGGTCTTGCAAGATTCCCTAGCGACCATATACCAGGCCATAACCCAGCGACTCCAGCGGGACCTGCAAGAGACGCGGAAACCTCCATAACGCCGCCCTTGAAACACAACTTGTTCCAACTTTGTAGCATGCCCGACCGAAAATCGAGATCGTAATCGCGGTAGGTCTGAAAGCGTATTTCCAGTACACCATCCTTGGTGGTGATGAAGTCGGGGTCATACATCTCGAGGTCGTTGGTGGCAGCGTAATGAATCCGTGGGGCTGTCCAAAACTGGTCTTCGCCAGGGTAAAAGGTTCTTCCATCTTGCTCAAACTCGTCGCTAAAGACCAGTTTCAGCTTTCCCCGACCGAGGACAGAGTCGCGCGTCATTGCATAGTCTGGAGTATCTGGGTCAATCATTGACGTCCGTATCCCCTCCAGCATTCCAAAGTCAAACTCTGATAATCGTTCCGGCGGTCTTTCTCTATCGAACACCCGAATACTAAGCAGGATAGGGTAAAGTACTCCAGCACATAGTACACCCAGGACGATGAGGATCAGGAACAGCAACTGCAAGCATATCCACGGGTTCCACGTTTTGATATTTTTCAGGACGAATTTTGGACCGTCTTTGGCGGGATTGTGAAGATCATCGTCATTCTCCTTCTCGTTCCAAGAAGGATAGATTGAGGTATCGCTCGCTCCTATGGGAAATCGTAACCAGCCACCATCACGGTCTCCGTTTACACCAAACCCGAATGGCGCAAATGCTCCCTCATCACCCGAAAAACTCCCAGGAGAAGCAAACGGGATATCCGACGTCACAGATGCTTTATCTCCAGTGACTATCATAGCTCCAGGAAGATCTACCACAGACGGTTTTCGAGATGGATACCGCGAGAACTCTTGAGCTCGGCCAACACTGTGTAATGACGCGGCCGGAGAGTTGCTACGGAAGTCCGATCCACGAACTGCAACAAATGGATTCTCGGGCTGCCAAATCGGTGTCTCGCGAATCCCATCCGCAGGCTGTCGACGCACCTTTCCATGTGTATCCGATGTCGACACTCTTCGATGTATAGTGGGCTGTGGAGTCTCGACAACACGAATCCTCAGGCTTCGCTGACGCTGCTGTGCTCGACTGATTGGTCTGCTCGGGGGATCATTTGCGCCAACATCGCCACTTCCATCCTGTCCAGCTTCGCGCAACGGTGATGAAACGAGGGGCTGGTAATTGGCCTTTCGAGAAGGAAGTGTAGGCAAGGCTGGCTTCGGAGATGGTGATTCTGATCGTTCGACTTTTAGTGACTTTTTCTTGCGGACCCTCGGCGGCGGCGGAGCTGGTGGAGTCTTTTTATTGGCTTTTGTAGTAGCAAGCGGTACCGGTTCAGGCTCAGTCGGAGTAGCTGGGTTCAAGTCGTTAGGGTCCGATGTTGATGGTTCGGCTAAAGGTAAATGCTCGGTCTCTGTTGACGATGGTACGGTAGGTGATCCAGCGAGCGCCTCCGTCGAGGTTTCCGGGAGCGGCGGAGGCGTCGACATAAGGTTAAACCTTGCCTTTAGAACGAGGGATTGTATTCCGAAGATGCTATTTTCCGTGGGGAATCGAACACGAGCGGGAAACCCCAACCAGCAGGCATTCAATGGGAAATATTGACTCGGGGGAAAAGAACGAGCGACGACGACTAAGACGATGAAGGGGGATACAAAGAGAAGCAATAATCAGCAGCTGGCGGATAACGAAAGGGGATCTGATGGAAGAAGCAGGTAAAGTTAAACGATAATGACGAAGAAGCAGACAGCGTGACGGGAAGCTGACCGATGACCGAGAGAGAGCACGGCCAAAGACGCCGGAGCCCGCTTCAATCTGGGTGGGCTCGCTCGCTGTCTTTTGCCCGAGAAGCCATCAAGACGTCTTGCTTCAGGGGAATGGGCTTTGATGGATACTCTATCGTTCGATGTCCAATCTCTACTCGGCTTCGTAATAACATGCCAGCCGACGCCAATGGCACTGAGCATCTCCGGGCCCTACTACATATCAGCGTCATCACCTCGTGTGCACGTCCCTCGCTCTCCTCTCACCCTTGAGCAAGTACCATAACCATCAATTGACTACAATCCTCGCCAACTCACCTCTCCAACCCCCCACTCACAATGTTTGCAAGATCCAGCCTACAAAGTATCCATCTCCACTGCCCCTCCTCTCAACCTCATCTAACTCCCTCCCTCCAGCTCTTCGGCACCCCTTGCCCATCACCCCAACGGCGCGTCCACATCTCCCATCCACCCACCGCCTCCTCCGGTTCTCCTCCATCCACTCTACCAAAGCCAGCACCATCCCACAAGCCGAATCCGAAGCCCATGACATCCTCGTCCAGCAACGCAGAAACCGTCCCATTGCTCCCCATCTCAGCATCTACCAGCCCCAACTCACCTGGTATCTTTCCGGTCTGAACCGTCTCACCGGAATTACCTTGTCTTCTTTGTTTTATCTCTATTTTCTTTCGTATGCGGCTGGACCGATTACGGGGTTGGTTCCCAGTTCTGCTGCGGTTGCGGCTACCTTTGCGGGCATGCCATTGTTGGTGAAGGGCGTGACGAAGATGGGGTTGATTTTTCCGTTCATGTTTCATGGGTTTAATGGTATAAGGCATTTGGTGTGGGATCAGGCAAAGGCGTTGGATTTGAAGAATGTGTATAGGACTGGGTATGGAGTGATTGCAATGACCGTGGTGGGGTCGTTGTACTACTTGATGTAGGCCATGACAGAGAAGCTGTAAAACTACATCAATAGAAAAGCAACGCCAAATCAGCGCAATTCCGCGAAAAGAGAATTATGATTGTGTTGTACAAGGTAAAAAAACATGGACGAGAATCTTGATACAGTACACGCCAAAGCAGATCGCCGCCCGGGTCCACCGCCGCGCCAAAAACAACTCCGTTTATGCTACATGGAATCATCACGAAATATTTACAACGCCTTCTTGTCTTCTTCGTTGATCTCTTTCGTTACGTCATTAACCCGTTGCTTCTGAGCAACCTTCTCGGCTTTCGTGTGGAGCTGCTGGGTCACTTGTCGAACCGCTCTTTCGCATTCCACCGCCAGCGCAGGGACATCCAGTACTTGGGAGATCTGGTCATTGTCAAACAGAGATTTTCAACAGTTGAGAAAGCTTGATCATACTTCCTGCGCTTCACTTTCTTTGAGTAAAAGTGCCTCGGGGACTTCCTTGTAGTTTCCTTCTCTTGCATCAATCCACTCCACCTTGGAATCCTTCAAAAGCCTTCCTGTATCCACAATTGCATTCATGTTAACCCTCCGGTATATGGCGTCGAGCTTGGTGGAGGGGACTGGAGCCAGCATGTTGGACTTGTATAAGAGTTCGAGGTGCGTGGAACCGGACAGCGCCTTCCAATGAGAGAATGCTGCACCCAACCGTCAGCACATCGTCTCTCATCGTGAAAGCGACTCGTTACCTCTGTACAACAGATAGAAGAAGGGTATCTGCAATTACTCCATCAGCATCATTTCCACCAACTCCGGGACTCAACCTACATTCGGAATCACTGGGACCAGAGCAAACGGCGCAACAATCGGCATTCCTATTATCGACCATATCATCCTCTGGCGATGCAGTCCTCTCCTCTCTGTAGCAAGCTTATGCACAATCTCCGGGATCTGTTTCTCGCTCAAGATAGTCGGGGGATAGAAGACCTCGACCTTTTTCGCTTGGACCTCATTCTGCGGTTTTCTCGACGACAACGGTGGTATTGACTTGAGGCCCCTACCAATGTCAGCACCCTCTAAATAGCCCCGCCACCACTGCCAACACCCAAGACCCAGCACCCAGCACCCACAACGACGGAATCCCGACAAAACTCACCACTCCTCAAACGGAATCTGGTTCAACAACTTGTTTCCATTCTTCGTGAGCCATTTCTGCCATCCTTTATCACTCATCTCCCATTTCATCCACAGGTTCGCTGCTTTCCTGTGCGCGAATCCCATCAGCATCCTGATCATCAATTACGCCAAAAAGAAAAACTCGCGGTCACAAGCAACACATGCTAGCAAGCCACAACACACAACTTACGCAGATGCTTTATCGGTAAGCGACGGCTGCGCAGCAGTAACTTTGTGGAGGCGCTGCCCGAAAATGAGGGTGCGGCGGGTGGATATGGGGATCAGGAAGAGTCGCATTATGGCGGGGTAGTTGGTTGCAGAATCACAGAATTGGGCGAGCAAGCGTGTTGAATGAAACGGCGATGAGGGAGGAGGAGGAGGAGGAAGCGGGCTTGAGGCGAAGGTAAAAAGAACAGGACGGTGGATACAAGGTACGGAAGGGCGCAGTGAGAGTGGCGACCAGATTAATGACTGGTTCGTGGGCAGAGATGGTTCCTGCGGAGACTCTCCCGGCGAGCGATTGTGCACCACAGCTTGATGTTCTGGCCTTGCCTGCGTCATAGCACCAGTGGAGGTGAGCGCCACGCGAGAAGAGCACCAGCCACACACGTGCTCTCCACCACTCTTTGGGGCTTACTGGTGAGTCTGGAGCTGTTCCAACACCTCCAGCCACAGCACACCTTTGTTTCACGAGAGCCCGCATCGACACGCATGCACGCCCGGTGAGAAATTAGAAAAGAAAAGTGTTCAAAGAGTAGAGGGCATCCAAGAGAGGCGAAAACCGACGCTTCCAGTCTGGATTAGGTTCCACTCAAGCACCTTGTTGCTCCACACGACTATTCAACCCATCGTCGTCACTGATTGCTCACCATGAGAACTCCAAACCCAATCGTAACGCATAATTACTCATACAAGAAAATGGTATAAAATGAAATCACCCATCTCTACAACTCCATCCCGATCTTAACAACCCATACCTTACAAAACCTCGTTGACCCAGAGACCAGCCATACCCATACCAGTGCCTATGCACATGGTGTTGACAAAGACCTTCTTCTTTTGTCTCCGGGCCTCGGCGAGACCAGTGACGACCTGGCGGGCACCAGTGGCACCGAGAGGGTGGCCGAGAGCGATACTGGATATCAATCAGTGAATGTTACAATATGGAGATTTAAAAGATAACTTACGCTCCACCGCGGGGGTTGACCTTAGCGGGGTCAATCTTGAGCTTCTCAATGCAGTAAACAGCCATGGAGGCGAAAGCCTCGTTGAGCTCGAAGAGATCAATGTCGTCGACAGTGAGGCCGAACTTCTGGAGGAGCTTGGGGACGGCGATGGATGGGCCGATACCCATGATGCGGGGAGGAAGACCGGCAACGGTGGCGCCGCAGAACTTGGCGAGGATGGGCTGGCCGAGCTTCTCAGCGGTGGAGCGCTTCATGAGGAGAACAGCAGCAGCTCCATCAGTGACCTGAGAGGAGTTACCACCAGTGGAGCGGTCACCCCACTGGGGGAAGGCCGGGCGGATCTTAGAGAGCGAGGCATAGGTGGTGCCGTAGCGGATACCGTCATCAGCCTTGACGACAACGTCCTTGACCTCACCGGTCTTCGGGTCCTTCCACTGAGTGGTGATGGGGACAATCTCCTCGTCGAAGAGACCTGCCTTCTGGGCAGCCTCAGCGCGCTGGTAAGAGATCTCAGCCCACTTGTCCTGGGCCTCGCGAGTGACGTTGAAGTCCTTGGCGACGTTCTCGGAAGTCTGACCCATGGGCTGCGAGCAGTCCCGGGCGTCCTGGGAGGTGGCAGTGATGGCCTCGGAGAAGCCAACACCCTGGTTGTCCTTCGTGAGGGACATTTGCTCAACGCCCATGCCAACACCAATGTCAATGGAACCAGTGGTGATCTGGTTGGCGATCTGCTGGATGGCAACAAGGCCGGAAGAGCAGAAGCGGTTGATGGAGACAACGGAGGTGGTGTTGGGGAAGCCAGCAGCGAGAGAAGCGGCGCGGAGCTTGTACGGAGCATTGGCCTCGTTCACGTTACCGCAGCAGATATCCTCAACAAGGGCCGGGTCGATGTTGGACTTCTTGACGAGGTGCTGGAGGGTCTGCATGATGAGGATATCGACCGGAGTGTCCTTGAGACCGCCCTGTGTAGAATCATCAGAATTTCGTTGGGGAATCATTTCGAGCACTTGTGTGATCGCACCTTGAAGGCCTTGGTCAACGGAGTGCGCACAGCGCAGGTGAGGACGACATCGTCAGCGTTCTTGGAGGTGCTGGAAGAAGATTAGCTAGCGTCCCAATATCCACAAAACACGCATCTGTGAGATCTCACATAGCACCGACACCTCCGGAGGTGCCCTTAAGGTGGCTGAGGATGGAAGAAAGACGCTCAGAGGCCATTGTGAAGGTGGTTGTGGGGGTAGGTGTGAGGAGGGAAGGGTCGGAGATTCGGCAGGGTCAGTGGGGGAGGGGATGGACAACAGAGACAGAAATCCGGGGCCGCGAAAGCTTTAATGCTCGTGGGGAAAGGGCGCGCAGGAGTGGCAGGCGGCGAGTGGAGAGAGCTCGGCACAACGTCGGCCGAGGTAAATAAGCCGCGGGGTTCCATGATGGTTCGGCGGCCACTGTACTCGTACATGCCGACGGTCATGACCTTTCCCATGCCGTTGTTGAGCCGACGAGTGGATTAGGGACGTTGGGAGGTTCTGTGGTGGCTGGAGCTCCTGCAACCATCCCCGCACATGCACGGAACATCTCCACCACGCCCGAGTTGTTGAATGCCACCAATCATCGCCCGCGATGCGGTGTGAAACGTCATTAGTCATATCAACATTAGTAAGCGACAAATGAAGAACTTTATTCAAAGGACACCAGCCCAGCAACACTCCCGGTATCTCATCAAATGTACAGGACTCAATTATCACTACATTATGATACACTGACCCAGGGACGAGCAACAACGAACAACCGAAACTCCGTAAAAATGCCCAGAACAAGAAAAAGGAAAAACAACAACAACACCGGCATCCAAGAAGTTTATATCCATTACGTATCGAAAAATGGAAAGGAAAAAACACACTCATAACGCCGGCGCTGACATTGGAGGATTCGTGCTCCAGATATCATCCCCGAGTCGCGCCTCCACCCGAGGATACCATGAAACTGGTGTATGTGTGGCGCCATGATGGGGTATTTATACGGCAACAGCGATCATGCGAGACCGCGTCATGGGGGTAAGAGGCATTGGAGGTTCTTCCATCATCCTCCTTCGCTTCGACGGGGTGCTCTCAACCTCCTCCTTCAACTGCTG
This sequence comes from Ascodesmis nigricans, assembly GCA_004786065.1. Taxonomy (NCBI): domain Eukaryota; kingdom Fungi; phylum Ascomycota; class Pezizomycetes; order Pezizales; family Ascodesmidaceae; genus Ascodesmis; species Ascodesmis nigricans. The sequence continues at coordinate 37,766 of ML220156.1, read as the reverse complement.
GTCCACCAACATCTGTACAACCGTCGGTCTCCTTCTCGTCGGAGTCCTCTCACCAACCGAGTCAGGAGGGGTAGGAAAACGCGAGGTTTCCACAATCTCCTTCGTCGGTTTCACAGGAGACTTGTTTGCGTCGGTTGGTGCCAGCGACTTGCGCTTCCTGGGGACCGGGGCTTTCTTCGGCGCTGCTCTGGCTTTCGAAGCCGCTGTCTTCGCTGTCTTCACTTCCTTGGATTTTGTGTCTTTTCCTTTGGAATTTTTGGAACTTTTGGCCTCGGAATCCTTGGAGTCCTTTGGCTTTGAATCCTTCAGGGCAGCCATCTTCGTCTATTCGGTAATTAATATTAGTGCTTTCCTGCGCGTCCTCGATGGAGAGCTTGACCTTTACAGTTTTCGAGATGGCCTTGATAACCCGGGGTACGGCAAGTTTGGTCTGACGCTCCCAAATACCTGGACGGCGGTGCTTCACCTCTGCAACCCACGCGTCACAGTCCATGGTGACGTGGTAGTCGATCACAGAATTCCAGGTGCTCTCTGCCGGAGGCGTGTTATTGACAAAGACCACAATTCCACCCTTGGCATGCACGGCTTTTGCAAATTCCCGCACCATTCTTTTCAATCCATGAACCTTCAGTGATGTTCCTAATACAATCATCATATCCGGCACAGCACGTATGTCGGCCTCATTTAATCTTCCAACCTCATTCGCATTAGGATGTTCTTCCCCGTACAACACCACATTCGGGCGCAAACGTCCAATCGCTGTGGCTCTCATCCCAGCAGCCGACCGAACAGTGGACTGCGTCTCACACGCCTGGCAGAGAGGCGGAACGCCGTCAATTAAAGAGTTGATCGCTTCTTGATCGTAGCCTGTGAGAGTTTGGCATTGTGTGCAGCGGAGATGTTGAAGTTCTCCATGTAGTTGAACAACCTGGCATCCTTTTTCCTCGCGGGTTCGCGTGTCTTCCATGGCCCCTGCTGGTGAAGGCCTTTTCCGCTTTCCTCGACCGCACGACAGGTCAGTGATAAGGCCGTCACGCTCCTCCAGGCCATCGATGTTTTGTGTGTAGCATCTGAGCAGTCGACCGCTGTCGGCGAGTGTGCGGATAAACTTGTGGGTGGGTGTCGAGTCTTTAACCTTCAAGACTTCATCACGCAGTGACGCCATAAAAGTGTAAAAGATTTCGGTCGAGGTCGAGTCCTTGAAGAGAACTGAATCAAAGAGATCCCGCCCCTTGACAACATTGGTGGGATATTTCTTTTTTACAAGATTGTAGAGACCATTCTGTGACCGGAAGTCCTGTGCGGTGGAGCAAAACAAAGCCTCAAGTTAGCAACGGCAATGGCAACGCGACGCAACGACCACCCAACAACCTCCACCCCCCATGGTAAGAACGCGACAAGAAACCTACGGGGATCCCAGCATTGGTAGATATTCCGGCGCCCGTGACGATGATAATCTTCTTGGAGCGGGCAACAGCGTCCGCAATGGTTTGTTGTTCGCGTGTGCACTCTGGCGTCACGGTTGTTGTTGGCATGGTTGGGGTATCGTTGTTTCCGGGCAACCAGGGTGAAGGTGAAGAAGTCAACCGCCAAACCCAAGCGAGCCGCAACTCCAGAACTCCTCCGCACACACACGCACTGGAGCCTCAATCTGCCGTCAGGTGTGTATCAAGTCGTAGCTCGCTGGTGGTCCGATCAAGGGGCCCCGCAGGCGTGATGCGTTCGTCCGGATAAAATGTTGGAAAACTCGGTACAGAGGGGAAACGAAGTCGTGGGGGATGACGATCGATGGGGGAAACAGGTGAAGTGGCAGGAAAAGAGGAGGCAGCGGTCGGGAGGTTGAGGGTTGAACGCGAGTGTTGTGTTGGCGGGAGAAGAGTGATGCTCAAAGCTGTTTGTACTCTGGCAACCTCAGTGGCTTAGTCAGGCGCTCAAAGGTTCAGGCAAGAGGAAGCAAAGCGTGGCAGAACACGGTGATAACCTGGGGTCATTGATCTCATGGGAATAGACTGTAGGTCTTGGCTTGCTTTGAGCCGCACGGAAGAGGATCTGTTCTGCTATTTCAATGCGACTTTTGACTGATTTGAATGTTTTGCAGCTTTGTCCAGCCTTGTCATCTCCGCCCATCAGTACCCAAGATTTCCTCTGAGCTGGGAGAGGCGAAGTACTCGAGGCGATTGATGGAAGCACTTTTCCCCGCAAAGCCACGATACGGCCCTGTCCCACGGAGTAATGCAATGGTGTAGGAACCTTAATTTTACCGACAACCATGTCAATGCAATGACACTTGTATGACAACCATGCACTGGTACTCGTACCAAACGATGTGTTCCTTCCGAACAATGAATCTTCTACGCACCTGGGGAACTCACCGCGATCAATAACAACAACATTCTATATTGAATCTAAATATATTCCTACAATTCCACAGACTGGAACAGCATCGTTGAGCAAATTACAGCTCAAACACTTCGAGTTTAATATCTGTTCAGACGCATTGACTCATAACGCCACATTTCAAGTTTTCAATCTTGGTCATTCTTTGCCTTCAATAGCCCTTTTATGATTTTGCGCTAAAGTCAGGTATACACCAAGGTTGTATGTTTCCGAGTGACATTATGTGTCAAGAATGTTTGATGAACGATGTTTTACGCCTCGTTGAGATTGTCCAAGAGATTCCATCCAGTATTTCCTTCACGATAAAAACAAACATCGTCTATGACGAACAAAACCTCTTTGTTTTCTCTGTTATAGCTCCACAATCCCAAGGTCCCCGTCTATCAAACATTCAAGAGCTGAATTTTGTGGTGAGCCACACCGTAACAAACAATAAACACAACTTTCCAAAAATCCCATCTCTCCAATCCAATCCAACCTATCAAATTTCAAGAAGAACAAGAAAAAACCCACAGAGATGCCGACCCCCAAATAAACCACATGAAACACAATCACTACAGGACAACCCAAATCCAGGAAGCACGCCGCTATGCCGACTCCCAAACGCCAACCAACTATGTACAAAAACAAATAATAAGGCTAGAAAAAAAAGAAAAACAAAGAAAAACTGCGCGCCCGCAAAAAGGAAACCCATATGGTATCACAACACGTCATTCTCCGCTCTAAAAACCACTCGGCCCACGAGAAGCCAATTGTGTTCGATACTGGTCGCGGAATTTCGCACGCTCCCATGTACCCCATCCCACAATACCCAGGCCCAAAACCATATAAACAGAGAACATATAAAGTCCTATCGGCGTAATTTCAATCCGTGTACCGGGAAGCTCGAATTTCGCGTTCAGCACTTCATCGGTTTCCTCATCGGTAAGCTTGGATGTGTCAGCGAAGACTCCAACGATGAACTTGGTTCCTTCCGTGCTAATTTCCGTTTTTAAGGTTTTGCCCGCCGTCGATGTTCCGCTGACGATAATGTCCGGGGTAAGGACCGCCTGTAGCTGCTTGCTAGAGAAAAATGAGCTTTCTCATCTTGGATTGGCGGGGGCATGGCACTTACTCGTCAGGCTTCTCTTTTAAAACACTCATGTCAATCTGCCCAATATATTGACTGTGTTCCAGCAAGGTGAATTGGCTCCCTTCCGTAGCTTCCAAAGTTGCCTTCACTTCCGAGTCCGAGAGATTCCGTCGTTCTATAATGGCTCCCTCATCATTATATTTAACCAACATGCTAAGACCCCGAACACCTTGCCATTCCCCGGCCGGTGGCGAAATACGAAATAACCGAATATCCGCTGAAAATACGCCTTTTGAATCCATCAATAACGGCATGTTATAGCATGCGATGATGCCTGCATCATTTCTGGGTTTCAAATTTCCGGCAGCCTTCAAACAAGCCTTCGTTGTATCCGCCGACCATTGTACCATAGTAAGCTGGTCCATGTCTTTTTCGTCCCGGATCCCGTGCGAAGATTGCAGCAAAACCCCCTCATTCCTCTTGTGAAGCTGTGATGGCGGTGAAAACAGGGATTTTGTGGGTGATTGTGACAGATCGTATGCGAGGGATGTGACAAATCCGGTGGATTGATCAAAACCTTGACTTGCAAAGGCCGTTGCGCAGAGCAAGCAGGCGCCTACCACCGATTTCATGAAGCTCCGCCGCATGGAAGTTGAGGAATGGAACGGGTCAGCAGACAGAGGATGTCGGTAGGGCCAAGTTGAGTTGGTTTGGCTGTCGAGTAGAGCCAGTCTGGGTTGCAGCTTGTGGATATGTCTGGGTACGGCGCGGATGAATTGTATGCCAGATGGCTGTTGTCGACGCAGGTACTGTACGATGGAAGAGCAGCGACGGAAGACGATAGAAGTTGTGTTCAAGCTGATGACGAAGTGGTGACCGCGAATCAGAGCTTGGTAAGGTGGGATAAGCAAGTGATTGGCGACGGAGTGTAGCAGCTAAAACGAGCCACGCGCCAACCTAACGAGCGATGGTTGACGGGGCGAAGCGCTGAGCTGACGAGGAGGGAGCGAAAGTGGGAGGAGGTGCGGGCGTGCGGGCGGGCGGTCGGTCAGGACGGCGGTCGGCGGGACGACGTGAGTTTGGCAGTGGAAGAGATTTCTGAGGGAGAGGGATTCGGTGGAGGAGAAATCGCGGAGGTGTTGGGGGAGTTCTTTGCTTTGGGGGCGCTGGCGCTGGGTGTTCAGGGGTGGTGCCACTGGCTAACCAAGAGGGAGACGCACACGAAGATGGCGGGCGCCACAACACGAGTCAGGCCAGGCCAATGATCAGCGATCGAGCGTCGTCCCGTAAATCCGGAGTTGCCCACAGGAGCGCGCGGGGGGAGGGAGAGAGTGGTGGAGCAGGCGAAATGGATGGAGATGGCGAAGGAGATGGAGATGGAGATGGAGATGATGGAGGAGGATGAGAAGGTTGATGAAGGGCGATGAAGGGCGATCTGACGGGCACACCACAGACACTACAACCAGCAAAGAGCACTCGTGGGCGTCCTCCACCAGCTCACGCCTGCGCCGCTGCTCACATCATGCGAGGGCTTCCAGCATCTCCCGTTTCATCATGGTCGCTGCACTGCTCCACCACTGTCTCTGCCCCGAGCAGCGTCGCAGCCTGTCACACCACTCTTGCTTCCACCGCGATATCCAATATATTTTCATTATTTCGATTACCAGAGATACGTACGGAGATTATGGCATGTGCAGCCACCTCCTTCTATCATCACCATCGTTCCAAGTACCCAGGTGCCATCATAAACATCATCACGGTCATTCCAACTCATGAATTCATCCATATCCAAAGGCACAACCTCGTAATCCCCATCGCGTCCACCCACATCTAGTACCCCTCTCGCTATACCTCCCCTCCAATTTATCCCACTGCTCCACGCCTCACATCTACACCATCCCGTGCTGTCCCCCCCTCGACCTTCCCCATAGCCGCCTCATCATAGATGCCCATCATCTTCCGTCAGCTCACTCTCCGAGTCGACAGCCCGGCTGCGGTATATATATCTGATGTAGAAGATCAAGCCGATAATCAACAGCAGCGCTCCTATCGACCCCAGCACGATGCCGATGATGATGCCGATGGTCTCACCGTGGGATTTCGGTTCGCCGGGAGGGTAGCCCATGTTGATATCAGGGTTTGTTGAGTGGGGAGTTGTTTAAAGGGATAGAGAGGTCGTGCAGAAACGTTTGACGGCGTGAAGAGTCGTTATGCAGGCGAGGTTCGAAACGTTGATAGTGTTGTCTTCGCCGGTTCCAATACACGCCTGAAGATAGACTCGATGTTCGGAATCTCCAGAGTTAAACACTTTCTATTACACGCATCAGCCCTAGCACCAAAACACCATCAACAGGAGTGCACTGCACGACCGCCTCTCACCGTCTTACCTCTCACAAATGTTGTTCTTCCTCACCGTAGAGTACTGGTATAGTAGAAGTAGAAAAAGGAATAAAAAGGAAGAACGTGAGGAAGGAAGCAAGAGAGAGAGAGAGCGATGAAAAAGGGAGCCGCCACCAAAAAGTAAGCTTAAGACCTTCTCGTCACGATTGGCATGACTACGAGTACATAACCGGCGTGTAACTTGATTAGGACGTGACCAAGTAGAATCACGCATCTGAACCCCCGTTCCTGCATAAGTCCATCGAAGAGGCTGGATGCAGGGACGTAAGGGACTAAATACTGTGAAGGTTGGGGGGGTGGGCGGATGGGAATGGGTGAGTTGATGCGGTTAGATGATGGTCAAAAACCGTGGATGGGAAGGTCATTTCGTTGGTAGTGGCGGTTATGTTTGTCACGATAGACCCACGAATACTCATCACCACAGCAAATTTCTACAACTCATTGCAACCTCCAAATGAAACCATGGTCTGCCGTGAAGAAAAGCCTTCTCCATCCCCCAAATATTGTCAATAAAGATTACGCGGTACCTTATGCCGCCCTCTCTAGCACCCATCACAAAGCACCCAAGTATACATTTTGTGCATCCATCCAAAAAAAAAGAAAAGCAGTAAACTCCAGCGATGCAACCTCCACAATTATCCCGTCCCAACCCCCCGTGCCCCCCGTATCTATTTATTAAGACGATTACCCTAACCGAAACCCATCATTACATTGGCATATTCGCCAATTCTGCGTCAATTTGTCTATCCATGAAAGCCCGCCTCTCTCCTTGACACTCGGTCTGGAGACGCTGTTCAACCAAGTAGCGAACTATAGCAGAAATGTTAGCATTGGTAACCATGGGGGCGTAAGATGAAACATACCTTGCTTCTTGGTAACAGTCTCCAAATCAATTTCTCTGAGCACTTGGCGGATAGCTTCTGTGATACTTTCATCATCCGGACCGCCAGCGCGCATAAAGTCCATTTGGCTGCTCCGTCTCACATCAAACCCAAGCGGGCTGCGTGTCGGTGCTCTGGGCGGTGGGGTTTGCATCCCAATCAAGTTATCTGTGGTCGACATAGGACTCGAACGACGATTGCGAGGACCGTCCTGCCAGTAATCACCAGAGCTCATACCGCCCAAAGACATCTGGGAGTGGCGATTGACGTTGCCTCCGAATGGTGCTGGTGATTGTGGCGGCATGTATGGCTGGCCGCCCATTTGCGGAAGCCCAGTAAGGACAGTGGAAGCAGGCTTAACCGAGGAGTACATGGAATGCATGTCATCCATCTCATAGGCGTTGTCGTCGTAATTAGCGTTGGAAGTAAACTTCTCCGATACACCTCCACGGCGGCCTGGCAGGTTGTTTTGAGCGGCATAATCGTCCCAAGTCTGAAGCGGGATGCTGCGAGGATCGAAGCCTTCTTCTTCCGTTGATGCGATAATCTTTTTACCACCTTTCTCACCCACGACAATACGCGTGTTACCCCACGAGAAATCATCCTGTGCCCAGAAAGAATAAACCGGCAAGATGAAAGCATGAATCGGGAACGCCAACAGATAGATAATCATCCATCCAATGTGTTGCCACCTTCGCTTGATGATGAAGATGAGAGCCTGAAGGCCGTAGACACCAGCAATCATACCGAGCGAAAGGTACGGGAAGGGTCCTGTTTTGGTAGCAATCATGTAGATCAAGTATCCGATGTAGACACAAGTGGCTGGAAGAATGATGGTACCGACAAGGTCCAACAACACGACAAAGCGCATTGAGAAACAGCAGAAACCGCACATTTCCTCCAAGAACACAAGCTCAGCCAAGTTGTGAATAGTAGAGTTGATCCATCTACGACGCTGTGACAGGAGGACGCTCCAGCTTTCAGGGGCAGCGGTATTGGCATAAGCATCAGGGATAAACTTCATGCTCATGAACGGGAAGTGCTTCATCATGAGTGTCGTCAGATAACGATCTTCACCCAAAGACAACAAATTCTTCTTGTGCAATGTATCAACAATGCCATCGGAATATTCTTCGATAACTTTGCTCGATATGATGAGAGGACGTCCTTTGTCAGCGGTGCGAAGTCGGTACATGCAGAAACTAATCTTCCTTAGTTTATGATCAAAGCCAGCGGGAGGAATACCTACCATCCAGGAAGACAAGTGACGGAACCAAACAAACTTTCAAAAGACTTGGCCAAATGATGAGAGATGTAATACTCGTAAACTTGAATCATGGTCCACCAACTGCGCTCTTCGTTTTCCAGACTCGTTTCACCACAGATACCGACGATCTTGGCATCATGGGCACAAGCAGCAACAAGGCGGTTCAGAGAGTCTTCTTTCACACTAGTATCGGCATCAACCATAAGTAAGTACTCGTACAACTCCGGATCAACACCAATGATGTTGTTAATCTGGTGGAACATCTCGAGCTGGAGCGGGGACATGGGTGTACGATGGTGAACACGGTTCAGGAATTCGAGAAGCAAAACCTGGGAATCTCGCTTTCCGCGATTGCCTGGTTTTGATTTTGCTGCTTCTGACGGTTTTCCAACCTTGACCACAACAATGTATGGTACAACACATCCTTCATATTCGTAGAGACCAGAGTAGACCTTTCCATAGTTAAGCTGATCACTACCATCGCCCACGCTCTTGAACGGAAGTGCAGGTGGGTCAATCTTCGGGTCAACACCAAGGATTTCGAGGACAATGTTGGGGGTCGGACGGTCGTTTCCGCCACCAACGACCATACCATCGCAAATGACGCAGATCAGTTTGCGCTTATTATCATAGTTGAGAGCTGTCAGTGAATCAAGCGCCTTCCGCAACGAATCTTCGCCTTCGGTGTATGCTGGAACTTGACATATGACAAATTTGTCCTGCATGGCGGGCCGACGCTTCGAACCAAGCTGCAAAGCTGCAAGAAACTTCACAACAATAACAGAAGCCATCATTGCAGCTGCTGCAAGCAGAACGTAACCACTGGCCTGGCATCGAGCGCTGTTTCGAAAGTCGACAATACCAATTTTGAACAGATTGTTGAGACAGTCAAGATGATCTTTGCGCTGGGCGTCCGTGATTTTGTCGTTTTTGTAGAATAATTCGGTGATGTCTTCGCCGGGATTTGCTTGGAATAGCTCCTCCACGCTGTCGTCGATGTATTCGAGATTCGGGGTAGTCTTCATACCTTCCAATCGCTCGAACGTCTTGAAATAATCGGTCAAATCATAAACGTTGTCGTTAATGATGGCCCAAGGCTTTGAATAATCGGAACCGATCTTTCGAAGTTTTTTCCGTTCCCACACAACGGTTCCTTTTTTGTAATCTTTCATTTTTTCCAAGAACACAGTCGCGAACCAGTCCGGGTCCGCAAGTTTGGAGGTAGGGTCGGGGGCATGATAACCAGACTTGTGGACAGCCGCCGGATTCAAGTCAGCAATCGACGAATCGTTATAGACGAACTGCATCCGATCAACGCCAATTTGGTCCTGATCAATCAGTGCGGGGCATGCAAGGTGAATCTGCTTTGGAAAAAGCTGTGACAAGTCTTTCCCAGCGAACTCCAACATAGTTTCTTTTGTCGCTTTCCCTTGTTTAATGCTGCCATGAGGTAGCTTATAAAATTTGGCTGTGAGTCCGTTAATGTAATCCTAGACAGAGACCAGAAGGAAACTTACTGAGATCATAAATTTGTCCATGAATTCCAACCCAAAAGTCGTTTTCACCTTGATGCCGGGCAACCTGATCCAAACTCCAGGCTTTGTCAATGTCTGGGCAAAGCAATGGAGCAAAGAATGCAATCCAGAAGACAATAGCGGCGTTGAGCACAACAATAGAAGAGAAAAGCACAACTTTTTCACGCCAGGCCATGCGGACATCTGGGCGTTTCATCCGTCCCACATAACGGAGGACAAAGCTAGGAATCCAGAACGTTAATGCCCATACCACAAACACCCATAATTTTCGAGATCGTGTGCTGGGACGTTCTTCTATCTTCGTCGGTTCACCAACCTCGGGGTCGCTGATTCCTTGATAGTGGTTGGCCTCGTATTTCGACATGACATTACGGTCGGAGACATCGTTGACTGGGGTTGCAAAGGGGCCTTGAGTGCTGTCCATTGGGCCGAGGAGAGGGTCCCGCGCAATGGCGTTCATACCCCCAGCAGGGAAGTAGCTGCTGCCATTGGTATTGGCGGTAAAACCGGTGTCCATCGGGCCAGCACCCATCCCCATCATTGCGGGGACCACACCAGGTTGTTTCATGTCAAGCATGCTTTCCGATTCCCACCAGCACGGTTCTCTCAGCCAGACGCGTTCATTTCCAAGCGCTACTTCCCCGTTACTCCATCCCCGCTCAAGCACCCAGTTTTCCACTCCATCATGGCCACCAGAACATCCAAGAGGACCATAACGTATAGCAAACTCCTCGTAATCCAAATCGGCCGTGAAGTCGAGTCTTTTGATGCGACGATTGGCCCACTCGGGAAGCCTCCAGGTCCTCAATTGACGGCTAACGGCAGCGGCTGACCATTGCTGCGGTTGCGGTCCTGTGATCTCCTCGTCGGAAGGCGAAACGCTGAGGTGATACCATGCCCGGCTGGAGTTGCAGAATTGAAGAACATCCGTTTGAACAGTTCGTCGTGACCGACCATATTCTTCGGGGAAAAGGACTTCTTTGAGAAAGCCGTCGTCTTCAACTTCACGACCGCCTTTCTCAATGATCTGCTCTCGACGGTCCTGCTCGTACTCCCTTTCCCGCGACATCCCTACCAATCCAGATTGTTCTGCTTCAGTCCAGGCTGAGCGCATCTCACGAATAACTGTGCTACTAACTGGCGGCACCTCGACGCCGTCTGCTTTCATTTCGAGATTGAGCCCAGTCTCTTCATCAAAAATTGCTTTCAGACATATAGCGCGTGATATCTTTTCATCGGGGAGCTCGAGAACGGTGACTTGAACGGGGTCGGCCTGGCTATCGCCAGCTTCAGATTCGATTTCCTTCCGAGTGGAAAAGTCCGCAGATAGTGCGTCGTTCACTTTAGATATAACCCACTCCACCAACATTTCATATACAACACCGATGAAAAGTTCACGTTCGTTGTCGCTCATCTTTTTAGCGAGAACCTCGGTTTCGACACCAAGTAGTTCAGCTACATCATCGCAGACATCCTCAATCACTTCTTCGTCCACGAGAAGCCCGACAGAGTTCCCGAGCTTCAAGATACCAGCGAGCACAGACAGGAGACCACGCAGAGTGCTACCCTTGATACCCACCGCCCGCAGATTCGCACGCCAATCCTCTGCAGCCGCGCAATCGTCAGCAGTAGGGAGATAGTTGGGGGCCGTGTACGTGTTGCTCCGAGACAGGAGTGTGTAACTTTCCGGAGTCCCAAGGCCGAGTCCCTGGCGCTCTGTCGGGGTGGTGACAGCAGAGAGCAGATAATAGAACACATCGAATGCTCGATAGCCAGGTTTGGCGGGTATGTGCAGAAGGCCATTCTCGAGATCCAGACCAGCGGTAGACAGGGCAATTCGAGCGCCGATGACGGCTCCAGTGAGAGAAAATTCCAATGCTACGGCAAGACCACGGTGGCGAGGGAGTGCATATGGTGAGAACGGAGTCAAGCACGACGTAAAGGCTTGAACAAGAGCAACCGAAGAGAGGAGCAAGTCTGGTGGGGCTGGTACTGTTGACAGGACTTGGTTGAGGAGGGACGGCGCTGGGGAATGAAGGGACCTGCGAAGAATACTCAGAGACACATTGTGGATTGAAAACGGGAGTCCCTACGCTAAGATAATTGTCTGGTCTTCTGCCCGGCGACGGGCGTGTTCCCACGCACGAGTCCCAATCTCTTCGTCGATAGTTGCGACGAATGAACCAGAGCCCTGTCCATTGCCTGAATTCACCACCAAGGTCGTTGTAGCATCGAGAGGGTACGGGGTGCCGGAGACGTAAGAATTGTGGAGAGCATTGAGCAAGGCCGATGTCGTGATGTTGCCCGGCTGCTGCTGACCACCAATGGCCTGAAAAGGCGAGGCCGAAGCGTTCGAGTAGATTGAATGCCGGTTGTTGGAGAACGACATTCTCAGAGGATTGTCCGGCGACTATTAATCAAGCACCAACGTTTTTCCAGACAGACCCTCAGCGGGCCAAGGTTGAAGCGGAATATGTCGCCGCAGACGAGCGACTGATTATGCCCTGGAGAGATATGGCACGGTGTTCCGACCTTTGGAGAATAACGGACAAAAAAAAGATGTGAAGGTTACAGAGGGGGTTCCGGGGGAAAGGTTGGGCGAAGACAGCGCCGATGTGACCGACCGAACGAGTGAAGGAACGGTTCCACCAGACTGAGGGAGATGATGGAGGGATGGGGGGTGCAGCGAAAGTGATTGGCGGTGACGATGGAGTTGAGGAGGAGGAGGAGACGGGAAGACAGCAAGCCGGCCGGATAGGACTCGTCGATGTCGATTTTGGGGGGGAGGGGGGCGTGGGAGGGTAGTGAGCGAGCAGCTTTCGGGACAGGGAGAGAGGCAGCACAGGGGGCGTATGGAGTGGTGGTGAGAGGACGCTTGACTGGAAGCGGATGGCCGCAGACCACCGGCAGCTGCACGCTTTTTCCGCTCGGTGTGGGTAGTCAACGACACGGTCAAGACAAGAGTGGGAAAGATCAATGGACACCGAGAGAGTGAGGGAGGGAGTGGGAGGGAGAGCGAGATGGTCTTGGGCACCACCAGTCAGCAACAACACCAACAGCCAAGGGCTCACTTTACTAGCTGGTAGTAACAAAAAAAAAGGGTCCACGCTTGGCCTCACTTCCGGGAGATGCGGATTGGGTTTGAGGAGGTTGCCACTCTTATTTTTTAGTTGTTCAGCCAGCCAGCCAGCGGTTGGATGCGTGGCCAAGAGACAGCAGCTGAAGGAGAAGCAGCTGTGTGGTGGAGCAGAAACAGGAGTAGTTGCAAAGTAAACCACTGGCGGCCTCAGTATTGCGATGGTGGAATAGAGAACACAGAGGTACCATACGAATACTAGTCCAGAGCAGTAGATACAGTTAGGTATTCATGCCAGTACCAATTGGTAGGAGAGCACAACACATGGCAAAGGAGTCGACGGCGACCCGTGTAGAACGGCATCATGAGCAGCATCCTTTATTTCTGGCGGATGCTAAAAAAAGGCGATCTCGCTGCATCGTCTCCGGCTGCTCGTTCGATGTGGGTGCTGCGAGAGGCTACTGGCGCACAACCTTGTCCGAACGTTGCCGTCTTGCACAACACTGGTGGTGCTCCATCCATCAGCATCACATCACCACGATCATCCACCACCACCACCATCACAAATTCCTCTCCTGGTCCTCGAGGGAACATCTCGATCATCATCAGATGCACTCTGACACTCAGCCGTGTGGGTGGTATCGATCGCCACTGCTGGCTTGCTATATAACTGGTGGATGTTGCTCGGCCCTTCGCCAGACAGGCTAAGCCAGGAAGCTAAGTCAGAAGAGTTTCAAGCAGGCGTGCCAGGGTCTAGAGCGGAGGCAGCGGAGGCAGCTCGACTGCAGCTAGCGTTGCTCCTTCCCCTCCCGCCTGCGCAGACTGTGCTCATGAACAGACAAAGGGGCTCCGGAACGGGGAGAAAAAAAAAAGACCTCCCCGTCAACTTGATGCTTCCGCTGCCTCCGCCGTCGCCGGAAGGAATCGTAGTCTTCTCGGTTTCTGTCTGCCCCACGGCACATCTTCTCCATCCATCCATCCATCCATCCATCATCTTGAACGTGAAAGTGCTCTCTGTCTATCATGCTCTCCGCATTTTCGTCTCAACCCGGTCGATCATAATGGGTGCCGGATGTAGTTATAAAAAAAAAAAAAAAAAAGTGGATGTTCAAATGCATGAGCCAGTAGATAGGCCGAGATATATTCAGGAACGCGTCTGGCTGTAGAAGGAGAGGGAAAAAAAGAAGCGCGACTCAGGTGGTGGTGCTGTTGTGTACATCCACCCCACAGGGGTCCGTATTAGTCCATGTATCATGGTATAGCCTGCGCGAGCCCAGCAAATGTTGCTCCTCCACCATCGCCGGTCCGCTCTCCCATCTCCTCCCTCCTCCTCCTCCTCCTCCTCCTCCTCCTCCTCCTCCTCCATCCCCCCTCTCCCCGAAAAAGCCGTCTTGGCTTCACTCCCTCAATCCATCTCGCCATCATCGCCCTTTCGCCTTTCCACCCATCGACATCGTCCCTCTGCTTCGTACACTCGTTCACCACTTTCGTTTCGCTGCTCTCGATTCCACGCTCCGCCCCCGTGCATGTCTGCCTGCACTCCTATCTTCGTTGTTCGTTTTCCGTCCCTCTCTGCCCCCCTCAGCCGGTTGACTCCTCTAATGCTCCTTGATCCTCAGACAGACTTGTCCAGCACCTGAGCACGCCCAGAGAGAGTAATCCACCGTCCTTCGTTCTTGCGGCTCGGTCACCACTGGCCTTGTTCGAGTCGGGCCTTCCACGAACCTCCGAGTCCCATCCTCGACCGCAATCATGGCCCAGCCTTCGCCGCAATCGCAGCCATCTCTGCCTTCACTCCCTCCTCATCTTCAATCCGACACCCACATCACCGCGCACCTCGCTTCCCGCTTCCATGCCTCCCTGCCGACTGCGACAATCAGCTCCCACGCCCTCATTGCGCTGAACACCTACACCAGCCCCCATGTCGCCGGCGTCGAAATCGAGAGCATGGCTCAGCGAATGTGGAGACGGTTGTGTGGTCGTGGTGAAAATCAAGCTGCCATTTTTCTGTATGTTGTGGTGTTCACTCTCCCCCGAAAATTGAACCCTGCTGACAGGTCAATAGAGGTGAATCTGGAGCAGGAAAGACAACACTGAGGTCCCACCTTCTGTCGTCATTGCTCAGCTTTAGCTCGACTCCGCTGTCACATAAGGTTTCGCTTTTTACCTTTGTGTTTGACACCCTCACCACCACAAAGTCGTTGACCACTCCGACGGCATCAAAGGCAGGACTATTTCTGGAACTGCAGTACGACGGTGTCTCACAAACACTTATTGGAGGAAAGCTTCTTGATCATCGTCTGGAGAGATCTCGGGTGGCAAGTGTGCCCACGGGAGAACGGAACTTCCATATCTTGTATTATCTGTTAGCCGGAACCTCTGAGGCAGAGAAGGAGCATCTCGGACTCAACGCCGTGTCTTCACACGCGCCGCATCGACATAGTGGTGATCTTGGCAGCAAGTCGACAGGGAAGAGATGGAGATATCTTGGACATCCGACCCAGCTCAAAGTCGGTATCAATGATGCTCAAGGCTTTCAACAGTTCAAGACGGCGCTTCGGAAGCTCGAGTTCTCGAAGAACGAGATTGCGGAAATTTGCCAAATCCTTGCAGCGATCCTGCACATTGGCCAGATGGAATTCGCATATTCGCACGCGACTGCGGCCGGAGGTGAAGAGTCTGGTGCAATGGAGGGTGGAGATCAAGTGGTGTCCGTCCGCAACAAGGACGCACTCGAGGCAGTTGCCGCATTCTTGGGTGTTGGCCACGATGCTCTGGAGACAAGCATGGGCTATCGGACCAAAACTCTTAACCGTGAACGGGTCACGGTGATGCTCGACGCGAAGGGTGCCCGTGCGCACGCGGACGAACTTGCCCGAACCCTCTATTCGCTTCTCGTCGCCTGGATCATAGAATCATGCAATGAACGACTCTGCGCCGTCGAGGATGCCATTGGCAACACCATCTCCATCATTGATTTCCCAGGGTTCGCTCAGGTGTCATCCACAGGAAGCACTCTCGATCAGCTTCTGAACAACGCAGCTACGGAGAGCTTATATAATTTCTGCCTCCAGAGCTTCTTCGAACGGCGTGCCGAGCAACTCGAGAGCGAAGAGATTGCGGTTCCAGCCACAAGTTACTTCGACAACAGTGATGCGGTCAAGGGACTATTGAAGACCGGAAACGGCCTCTTAAGTATTCTGGACGACCAAACCAAGCGTGGACGCACCGATGCACAATTCTTGGAGAGTCTGAAGAAACGTTTCGAAACCAAAAATAATCCGGCCATCTCGATTGGAAGCAGCCAACTTCTTCATGGAATGAAGTCGTCACCGAACGTGTTCTCGGTGAAGCATTTTGCTGGTGAAGTCGATTATCCAGTTGCTGGCCTCATTGAGCAGAACAGTGAGATAATTTCTGCTGATCTCATGAATTTATTCCAGTCCACGACGAGTTCATTTGTTCGTGACCTGTTCACTAGCAAAGCGGTGACCACCATTAATCACCCGCGGGAAAAGACAGCTATCATGCAAGGGCAGATTTCATCGAGACCTCTGCGTATGCCCAGTGTGATGAGGAAGAAAGGTGAACGACGAAATAAAAAGGATCAAGATGGAAGCGCATCAGCAATTGAACAAGGAGCTGCCGGGCAGTTTGTCAGCTCCTTGGACATTGTGACGCGGTCTTTGACTGGAACCAACACCAATCCTTACTTCATTTTTTGCTTGAAGCCAAACGACCGACGAATTGCCCAGCAATTTGATTCGAAATGCGTCCGCACACAGATCCGTACGTTCGGTATCGCAGAAATATCTCAACGCGTCAAAAATGCCGACTATTCCGTCTTTCTCCCGTTCGGCGAGTTTTTGGGTTTAACCGAGTCAGAGAGCATCATCGTTGGGAGCGAGCGTGAGAAAGCCGAGTTGGTGGTCGAGCAGAAGAGCTGGTTCCCGAATGAAGCGGCTGTCGGAGCAACTGGTGTTTTCCTTAGTGAACGATGCTGGGCAGAAATTGCCGGTGAGATTAATGGTGCTCGAAGCGGTCCGTTTGGTACCGAAGATGGGACTAGCAATCCTATCACACCTATGGGCGATTTGACTCCAGGCGCCGCCTATGGATCCGGATCTGATTCTCGCGTTCGTCTCATCCCCAGCCAGAGCCCTTCCGGTGTGGGCGCCCATATATACGGTGCCGATAAAGGATACTTTACGGGCAGATCTGAAGACCTGCGTTCTCAAGGGGTGGCATCTGCCTTCAATTCCGGCGACATGTTCCGCGACTTCGATACTCGACAACAACTCGCAGAAAAGGGCCAAGCAGCTCGGGAAGAGGAGATTGACGAGGTACCAGTAACGGCAAGCCGAAAACGATGGATGTTCCTTGTGTGGTGTCTCACATGGTTCATCCCCAATTTTTTGATCAAATGGATAGGACGGATCCCTCGCAAGGACATGCAAACTGCGTGGCGAGAGAAACTTGCCATTAATATGATGATTTGGTTCACTTGCGGTGTCAGTATCTTCTTCTTGGGTAAGCAGCCTGGAATGAACTTCTCGATGGATATGCATAGTTTCTAATCATCATTTAGTTGTTTTCCCTGGCCTCATCTGTCCAAAACAGCATGTTTACACCTTGGCCGAACTTGCAGATAATGATGGTGGAAAAAACAACTTAGAACGCGATCCGTACGTGGCAATTCGTGGAGTCGTATTTAACCTTCGTGAAATTGCCGATGCCCACTACCCTGGGATCATCAACAAAAAAGACATGCTGGCATACGGTGGAAAGGATGCCACAAATCTGTTCCCTGTTCAGGTATCAGCCTTGTGTCGTGGTACTACCGGAATCATCGATCCGGCCGTCCAGTTCAGCTACAAGGGCACCAACGCGTCACAAGACACCTCCCTCGACAGAAACGCCAAGTACCACGACTTCCGATACGCTACCAAAGATTCACGTCCAGATTGGTTTCTCAACACTTTCTCAATGTTGAAGTATGAATATAAAGTTGGGGACATAGGATATTCCGCCAAGGATGTGTCTCGTCTCGCAGACAAGCAAAAGAAGGCCGTTGGTATTATCGGAGATTCCGTGTATGACATGACCGAGTACATTGTTGGTGGTCGCCGAATCGACTTGGGCGACCAAAAAGACCGCGACGTCTCGGCCATCGACATCAACTTCATGGACGAGAGGGTTGTTGCTCTCTTCACTAACCGACGTGGTGAAGACATGACAGAGTACTGGGACAAACTTCGAATTAGCGCGGCACTAAAAACCGACATGAAAGCCTGTCTTGATCGCCTGTTCTACATCGGAAAAGTCGATACTCGCAACTCGGTGAAGTGTCAGTTTGCTCGTTATATCCTTCTCGCAGTCTCCGTACTGCTCGTCTCAGTCATTGCGTTCAAGTTTTTAGCTGCTTTGCAGTTTGGGAAGGGGAATGTTCCAGAGAACCTCGACAAGTTCATCATCTGTCAGGTCCCCGCCTATACCGAAGATGAGGAGTCTCTTCGCCGTGCTATTGATTCCGTTGCGCGAATGCAGTATGACGACAAACGCAAACTCCTGGTGGTTGTTTGTGACGGCATGATCATTGGACAAGGCAACGACCGACCCACTCCTCGGATCGTTTTAGATATTTTAGGCGTGCCGGAGTCTGTCGACCCTGAACCACTCAGTTTCGAATCATTGGGTGAAGGCCAAAAGCAACACAACATGGGCAAGGTTTACTCTGGACTTTATGAGACTCATGGTCATATCGTCCCGTTCTTGGTCATTGTCAAGGTTGGAAAGCCGTCCGAAGTCGCCAGGTATGAACCAATCCCTTGAATTCTTGACAGCAATGCTGATTTTGAACCTAGGCCAGGCAATCGTGGTAAACGTGACTCGCAAATGGTGGTCATGCGTTTCCTCAACCGTGTTCACTACAATGCTCCCATGAGCCCTCTCGAACTAGAGATCCATCACCAGATCCGGAATGTCATTGGTGTCAATCCCACTTTTTATGAGTTTATTCTTCAAATCGATGCGGGTATGCTTGTAATTTCCTAAGTACTCTTGGTGATTATGCTAACCTCCGTAGATACGGTTGTCGCTCCTGACTCTGGAACACGTATGGTGGCCGCTTTCCTAGCCGACACTCGAATTATCGCTTTGTGCGGTGAAACTGGACTAAACAACGCACGGCATTCAATCACAACCATGATCCAGGTTTACGAATACTATATATCTCACAATCTTGCGAAAGCCTTCGAAAGTTTGTTCGGCTCCGTCACCTGTCTTCCCGGTTGTTTCTCCATGTATCGAATTCGCGCAGCTGAGACCGGCAAACCACTTTTCGTCAGTAAGGAAGTTGTCGATGCCTATTCAGAGATTCGTGTGGACACCCTGCACATGAAGAATCTGCTGCACCTCGGTGAGGATCGTTATTTGACCACATTACTTTTAAAACACCATCCGTCATACAAGACGAAGTATATTTTCCATGCTAAGGCCGGCACGATCGCTCCGGACTCCTGGAGTATCCTGTTGTCTCAACGTCGACGTTGGATCAACTCTACCCTGCATAATCTCGCTGAACTGATCCCCTTGCAACAACTCTGCGGATTCTGCTGCTTTTCTATGCGCTTCGTGGTCTTCTTGGATCTTCTCAGTACTGTCATCGCGCCTGTTACCGTTGGTTACATTGCATATCTCATCTACATGGTATCCAGTAGCAAAGATCTCATCCCCATCTGGTCATTTGTCCTCCTCGCCGCTGTGTATGGGTTGCAAGCAATCATTTTTGTTCTTCGGAGGAAATGGGAAATGGTAAGAAACCCAATCCCCCCCACGCTTGATATTGGCGCTAAACATTCTGCAGATCGGATGGATGATCTTTTATATTCTGGCCATTCCGGTCTTCTCGTTCGCTTTACCGCTGTACTCCTTCTGGCACATGGACGACTTCTCCTGGGGTAATACGCGTATTGTGACTGGTGAAAAGGGCCAGAAAATTGTCATATCAGACGAAGGCAAATTCGACCCAGCCAGTATTCCACGGAAAAAGTGGGAAGATTACCAGGCTGAGCTTTGGTCTGATGCTCAAACGCAAAATGGCGGGAACGATACTCAGTCTGAAGTATCTGGCTACTCGTATGCAACGAGGTCATACCATCCTGCACAGTCCGAGTATGGATACGGACCGCTTGCCAATACCGGTTATCAGACTCGTCCAATGTCACAAATGGATCTTCCCCGGGCTTTCAGCCAGAGCAGAATGTCTATGGCGCCTTCGGAAGTCATGAGCCATCGCGGATCCTACATGCCTGAGATGGAAATGTCAATGATGGATCTTCCTAGCGATGATGCAATTTTGGCCGAAATTCGGGAGATCTTGAAGACTGCAGATCTCATGACCGTTACGAAGAAGAGCATTAAGGCGGAGTTGGAGCGGAAGTTTGGTGTTAGCTTGGATGCTAAGAGGGCGTATGTTAATTCTGGTATGTTGCCCTCTACTCTCCCTGCTCGTACAAATACTGACAATTATTTAGCCACGGAAGCCATTTTGGGTGGACAACTTTAAATAATGTTAGACGGTTTCAGGATGAAGCAATGGAGTGAGCTATGAAGTGTCTGCAATAGCGAAAATGGTGTGAGATTTGAGATACACAATGCATCGGCCGGAGTAATCACTGTTATATTTCTTTCGGTATGTAGCTTGAGATAAATAATCGGTAATATTAGGGATCAGGAATTAGAGTAGTGTTGGTTGAACAAATCATCGTCATGTCACCACGGTTAAATAATTTTTGTCTCACGGGATCATTACTGACCAGTATCATCCGGCTTTGCTGCATGCTTCTTGTTTTCCTATCAGTCTATATGACTGAGGATTACTCCACGTGGGAGTGCCTTGGTGCCTCGGGCTGGTGGGGAATAACAGTTTTTTGTGGGCCACTAGATATCCATGTTCCACAGTCACAACAATCTTAAACTGAGTGATTTCTAGAACACGAATGATGCTGACGCCTGCCCTGGTCAGGCGGAGGTCCGGTTTCATCGTATTCTTCATGAAATTTCCCGTTACAAAGATCTTGACGATACATGTCCGATTCACCAAACCAACCATGATTTCCGGATATTTGAGAGATGCACAGCGCTGTTATTAACACCAAATGAACCGTCTGGCTGACCTTTTATTCCCTGGCACAAGTCAGGGTGGAGCCGATCGGTATTCTGACCGGATTGTCGATAAATGAAGAGGAAACCGAAGTCACGATGCCCTACTCGATTACTAGCCCAGTATCAGTGGCTCAAAATATTGGATGAGTCTTCCATCTATTTTGAACTGTTGATTCGAGCTATGGTTGTTGTGCGCTGTGCTGCGACGTCATCTGGGCCATAGCGCCGGCGGTCAACTCCCACTTCACGTTACGCGGCCTGTGAGGCTTCCGATGGCCGTAGTGGAGAGCTCCGTTGTGTCAGGAGCGGAATTGGACCCTGAGCCAGTGCGGCCCGCTTCAGTGTCGAGCACTACTTCAAATCCACCCCCTCTTCCTTTCCTCCCCATTCAGTCTTACCCTCGGACCCCACTATCATTACCCCTCCTCTCCATCACGGTCGTTTTTGCAGGCAAGTTTCCCCATGCTATTCCAGATCGTCACAGCCGTGCCCTTCTGATCCATCTCTATGAATCATCATCATTTTCTGCTCAGCTGGTCCTCTTGGTCCAGAAGATGTTTCACTCCTGTTGTTGTCGGCGCATTTTCATCATCTAACATATAATTCAGGTCCTTGCTCAATAATAATTCACTTTGTACATCACCCACCGAAAGGGTCCAGCATCATACCCGCTAGCGTCTGTCAATCATGGCGGTCCCTCTTTTCAACGCTCCGATTAGCACCGAAGCCCCTCTCGGCCTTTTCCCGAGAAGGGATTCACATCCAGTTAGCCGATCCGCTATCATCAAGAGCGACAACCAGCCCGTCCAAACCAATAAGTAAGTTATCCAACATGTACGATACATTCGCTGGTCATGCATTCTAAAAGTCTCATAGGTGGTATGCCAACTTTTTCCTCGGAAACCAGACCCAAGCGGCTTTCCCATTGCCTTATTCCCTGTGGATTACCAAAGATGGTGGAAACTATGGCATGAATATCTCCCACATTGATGCATCGCAGCTGGTAAGACTGGGAAATACTTAGTTTCCTCTTCCCCTGCTGACAAAGCTGTAATAAAGGCCATAGGACCAGATGCCAATGTGGATCCTGTCCAATATTATCTGAACCGTAAGTCACTACATCCTTTACCGTTAGTTCTCACTCACACGCTCCAGCTCTGGGGATCCGCTCCATGACCTTTTCAGCCACCGAACTCAATCCGAGCACGTCTAGTGTCACGGTTAATTCTTGCACTCCCCACTCCTGCGAAGTCTCACTCCACGCGGACCGAAGGCGCTATGGCGACGACCAGAAACGAATCTTCTTTCCACTGGTGCAGGGTATGGGTATGATAACGGCACGCTATGAGTCCTTGGTCCCAGTTGTTGGATCGGGCGTTTTCTTCCGGAGTATTACCGCTGTCAACAGCCCTCGAGGTGGACTCCAGAAGTGGCGTGCTCTTCTAGAAAACGGCGTCACCTGGCTGATTTACGCATGTCCCTTTGCGGGAAACCCATGGCTTACACTGTCACCATATGGGAATGACAAACTTGTTGGAAGCTCTCCTTTCACAGGATTTATTCAAGTGGCCAAACTTCCTGATCCGAGTTTGGAGTCGATAATCGACAGCGCTGCTGGAGCGTATGCTGTCACCACCACCATTTCCGGCAGTGTTGACAGAAATACCGGAACTTACATCTTCAAGCATCAACGTTGGGGAGAGAATAATGCCGGTAGACTGCTCATGTATGCCCTTCCCCATCATCTTGCAACTTTCAATCCGGATACCTCAGCAAGAAGAACACCTTTGGCTCTTCAATCACCTACAAAAGGCCTCATGTGGGGCGTGCTGTCGGATGATTGGATACTTAACGAATTCAACCTTCCTATCGATATCAGCTGGCTGCCGAGAGGAGGCGAGAGTTTGATGACGGGTACAGTGGCTACGGCTGTGCGCACAGCTGCTGCTAAAGAACTTCAGCAAGACATGGATGCTCAAAGCAATCTGAACTCGATGTACTTCAGCGGAAAGGTAGGTTCTTTCAGAATTGTTATGAGTCACAGATCATTGTCTAACACTTTGTTCAGGCTCTTGGAAAGTTTGCTCAGATTGTACTCGCTTTGGCCTTGACGGGACAAGATGTTGCACTATCGCGCAGCGGTTTATCCAGACTCGAAGCCGCCATTGGGCGATTTGCAAACAACAGACAGATATACCCCCTTGTCTATGATAGTACATCTGTCTTCCCTTCTATGCTACTCGTTACTCGTGCTAACCTATTGAAGATGTTTGGAAGGGCCTTGTTTCTGAGGCTATGTACAAGACCGGTGACCCCAACATTGACTTTGGAAACTCATACTACAACGATCATCACTTTCACTATGTGGGTTTACCGCTTTTACAAACTTGAACCAGCTAACGTAACTCAGGCATACTTCATCTATACCGCGGCTGTGATCACGTTTCTCGAGAGGCTTCTGAACAACAGCACAGCATGGGTGACCGCCCACAGGGCTTGGGTGAACTCTTTAGTCCGAGATGTCGCCAACCCGAGCGCCGAAGACACCCACTTTCCAGTATCCCGTGCCTTTGACTGGTGGTGCGGCCATTCTTGGGCCAAGGGATTATTTGAATCGGCGGATGGGAAGGACCAAGAATCGAGTTCGGAAGACTACAACTTCTCCTACGCATTGTCTCTTTGGGGTATGACCTAATCATATCCGGACCATCAGCCTTGCTAAATATATTCAGGCACTGTAACCGGCGATGCGGCCATGGCAGCTCGTGGTCATCTAATGACGGCGATAATGAGGACTTCCATGAACCAAGTAAAGACTGTCCATCCTTGCGTTAAGATCTCTTTAACAGATATATAGTACTTTTTGATGAGTATGAACAACCGTAATCATCCGCCGAAGTTTATCAAGAACAAAGTTACAGGAATTGTAAGTGCTCACTCAACTTCATGATCCGGATTCGGTGTTTCAAACTAACGAGACGTAGTTGTTCGAAAACAAGTGCGATCACGCGACTTACTTTGGTTTAAACATTGAATACATCCAAGGGCATGGGCTAACATCATCCTTCTTGAGCGGATGCTGACTGTAGTTGT
The DNA here is from genome assembly GCA_004786065.1 of Ascodesmis nigricans. Lineage (NCBI taxonomy): Eukaryota > Fungi > Ascomycota > Pezizomycetes > Pezizales > Ascodesmidaceae > Ascodesmis > Ascodesmis nigricans. The sequence continues at coordinate 13,879 of ML220156.1, read as the reverse complement.
AGAATTCACATGATCCCTCTCACCCCTGTTTCGCCGTATGTTAGAACGGCCTCCTTTTGCAGAGAAGAATGGGAACAATGGTTCAGCAATGGGCGCACTGATAATATTAATGACGGGTGGAAGGGAATCCTATGGGCAAATGTTGCCTTATTTGACCCTGCGGGAAGCTGGCAATTTTTCAATCGACCTGATTTTCAAGACCAGTGGCTTGACGGTGGAGCGTCCAAGACCTGGTATCTTGCGTTTGCGGGCAGTAAGTTGCGCCACCTGATGCAGATGAAATTTGAACTGACCAGTTTTGGCGATAGGTCTGGGCGGGGCCCCACGATATTAATGGAAGCACAGTTCCTTGCATGGATTCATGGTGAGGTACACCGTGTACAAGTGTTTGGGTATTCACGCCCTGTATTCTAAGCCTGGCTGATGATGGGTAATAATTATGTATTCAAATCGGGGAGTGGGGAATGGGGGTTCGCAGGAGCAAGTAATGTAATATCTGGAATTCTAGTAATATAGTTTCCCCTAATTGTTGGTATACGGCACTGAATAGGGCTGACTTTCATTGTCACTTGACAAGTAATTGAAACTGGCCATTGATACTCTTGACTTGCCAGCTTGCGCAGTGTATGAGCCTGACCAAAAACATGTGATATTCACAGTATCTCACTCGCAAGACTGGATCTGTCAGAACTGCATTGACAGATGATGACCTCACCTGATAACCAAGAGATCAGCGGAATTGGGTCCGCATTCAATGAGCTGGCACAACCGTTCTCGATTGACCATCAGCCCCCTTCCATACTACCACTGGCCCGTCCGCATCTTCTCCGTCCGGCCATTGTACCTCCTTCTCCATCCACGTTGTTTCCCCCAACATGTCCTTCGCCTTCCGATTCCCAACAACCGTCATCGAAGCCCTTCTGGCTGCGGCACTCATCGCCTTCCTCTCAGTCGTGTCTCTGGAACTCTGGCTCCTCCGACTAAGCGTCATCATCATCTCGAGAATCCCGATCCTGTGTCGCTTGTTGCCAGACGACGTGAGGCTCAGGGCGCGGCGACAAAGGGTCTGATGCGGGGTGGAACAGCTGCGCAATGGTGGGAGGAAGAACGGAAGAGGTAGGATATCGCGGATGAATAGGAATGGGCATCGCTGATGGTTGAAGTCCAGGTTACCCAACTTCGTGACCGTTTGGTGGGATAATATCGATGATGGAGGCCCTTGGTGGAACTGAACCGCACCATCATGACGTCACGGCTGATTGGTTCATGTCGGGTTACATGACCCCGCATCACTGAGAATAAGAGTACGAACACACCTGTGAATGGAGTTTACATGGGATTTTGGCTAAATTGAGAGTCAGGTTCAATGGATACTGGGTCGGTCGAGCCGGCGAAGGGGTTTAGGCTTGAATGACGCCTCTCGAGGCTGGGAGAGTTGCTATCTCATGATCTGATTGACAAACCGGGGTTCTGCCAATTTAGCCCTCATGTACGGGGGTTTGGGCGACGGCATGCTGGATGTTTGGAGAGATCTTGGGAATATCAATGCCGGCGTTGTGTTATCGGATATGTTGTGTCTGCCGGGGTTTCCGGCTTGCTTAGGCGCGGTTCCTGAGCTAAGTAAATCGACCGAGATGTCTCCTGGAGAGTTGTGGGACATCGGAGAGAACTGGCTATGGATGTTTGAAGTATAGGTTTAGCTCAGTAACTCGGCGATCGAGCTGAAAAGTGAAGAATTGTCAAGTGAATTCGGGCCTAGCATGAGGGAATACAAACCCGGGTTTTAGAAAATGTCCCATTCGAGCCGATTGGGTGATATGCATTAAGCAAGGGATAATATAACAGTTTGTGATGCATCTTGGCAATCGATAGATGGGCAATGATAAACAAAAGGTTACAGGACTCGACCCCAACTCAGATATATGAATACATCAAATCACAAACCTATCTTCATCCAACAACGTTTTCGCCTTGACGCTTTCTCTCACCCACATTTCAGAAACAACCCGGGGTATCTTGCTCCTAACGGCGAATTAGCCTCACCAGTTTTATTAAAAATCAGGGTCAGACCGGACTTACCATTCCGCAACTTTCTTCCTTGCTCTCTCTGCATCTTCAACTCCATGTACAACTATGTGTGTGAGTGTGTCCTCTTCTAGCGTTTCGGAGACCTTCCCGCCCGCAAACTCAACCATAATCTTGGGCAAACACATATCCGTTGGAAAGTACACCATAGAATCGCGGAATATCAATCCTGGGAGCTCACCCATCTCCTTTATCTCCTCTGAGTGCATTACCTCCTGCGATAGTGATGATTTCTCATCCGATACGGTCATACCATCCAATATCTGCTTCAGCTCATCAACCTCGACATTCCGAGCATAGCTGTCCGCAAACTCATCAATATTGTGCTGAATCTCCTCAGCGGTTTCCGGAAGAGCGTGGAGAACGTAACGGTCAGGTTCAAGCGGTAGGATGTAGCGGTGTTGGAGGCAGTCGAAGACCCAGTGTGGTCGGATTATGTCTCTCTGGTTTGCCTTTTTGACGGCAGCGATCTTGACTGTGTCTATGAAAAGGTGTTAATGAATGGAATGGGAGCTTATGAGAGAACAGTAACTACTTCTATCTCCGATAAGATGTGCTTTGGGATCCTCGCGAATGTTTTGGTAGATTTTTCCTCCATTGGCTTTGATTAAAGCCTCTATTTCCGCCTTGGGCGTTTTTGGGGAGATGGAGTCTGACATTACAACTGTTCCCAGAGATTTCAGTCAGCAACAAGTTATCGTGTCACAATAATACGTGAACGTACAGAAAGAGTGACCCTCAAACAACGGTTTCACGTCGTCTACTTGAGTCGGAGTGGGTTCTCCAACAAACTCTGGAACCGCATCACCGCCCGCAACCTTCAACTCCTTCTTGATCCTCTTCGCTCTCCCTTTCCTGATTTCCAGCTCCAGTTTCTTCTCTTCTTCTGCCTCCACAGCTTCATTTTTCAACCTCAAAAAATCTGATATTGTGAGTGCAGAATCCCAGGATTTGTCGCTCCTGATGTTTTTCAATCTTGGGAACCGAAGCGTGAACCCGGTTCTGAATTGATCTGAGTTTGAAACTTGCGCTGCTTTGACTTCGATGACGAAACTCTTTTCGGGAGGAATCCAGACGTTTGGACGCTCATATTCTCGAGGACCGCCTGCAAGTTCGATGAAATCAGGCCCCTTTCCAGGAGCCCAGTCTTTCCAATGACCGTGGGTGTTGTGCTCAATCAACTTGTAATCGTTTGCTGTAAAGCCACCGCCAACTTTACAGAAACTCCAGTACTTGACTTTGGGATCGCCAGGTTTGAGGTAGTTTCCATCAAGGCGAAGCCCGCAAAGATATGATGCGAGGATATTGCCGCGGCTTCCTTGACCCCAGTACCCGCCGATGACAAGAAGGTCTAGAGATTCGCCAAACTCGGTCATGTATTCTGGCTTGACTTTAATCCAGGAGTCATTGCGGTCGTTGAGACGGTATGCAGACTCGGGTTTCTTGATAACGAGACCTTCGCTGGCAGAGGCAATAACCTTGCGGAGCTCAGATTCAATCTCCCGAGCTGTGTTGGCAGGGGTGTATGGGTGTATCTCCAACCGTCGTGGAACGTCTTTGACAGCCCGCTCGAGGGCCTTTCGCCGATCCGATAGAGAATAGTCGACGAGGCATTTGCCGTTGAGGTAGAGGATGTCAAAAACACGAAAAAGGGGACGGTGACCCTGACCATGAGGATTGTTGTTGGTCTCGATAGCAGCAGTTTTGAGTGTTCCGAATCCCACGATAGTGTCCATCACTGGATCCCAGGTAATCATCTCTCCGTCAAGAATGATACTTTTCACGTTTCGGTTGAAAGCAGATCCAGTGAAGCGAGCGATGGCACCTTCAGTCTGTGTTTCACCATAGAGATGGGTATACTCTTTCGCTTTCCGACTCCACCATTCGAAGTTTCTGCCGTCAAAATGCATCTGCATTCGCTCGCCATCAAGCTTCTCTTCAATCCAGAACTCCGTCCCACCCATGGCCTTGACCGTGTCCTCCATGTTCTTCTTTTGGAACTGAGCCAGCTGAGGTTGGAAACAAGACATGAGGGTTATGCCTTTTGTGTCGTCCTGTAGTCGGAAGTTGGGGTCCCAAAGATCCCAACAGACTCGCCGTAGTGAGGAAGAAACATTGTAGAGAGCATCTGCGTCTGGATGCCAAGCGTCGAAGAACGTCTTCTCCGTTGCTCCTACCTTCATTGCTCGGAGAATAATCCGTATTAACCAGGTCAGCTCCTCGGCGCACATTTCGTTGTAGAACTGCTCCATGATTGGGAGTTGCTGCTCCTCGCCCGAGCCCTGAGCGAGACGGTCAAGCATGGCGTTGACTTGGGAGATGGTCAGATCGCCTGGCGTGGTTCGCATAGGCCGCTTTTTGATGATATCTAGACGAATGTCAGATGCGGATCATGGGAGAGAGAAGATAATGCATACCATAACAACGAAGAGCAAAATCTCCAGCGTTCTTTTGCCAAGAGCGGGGATTTTTCCAGTGAATTAAAGCTGACCCATCTTCGCTCTTCCGGTCAATCTTCATGACTTTAACCAGAAGCTTTCCTATCTTTTGTTCCTTGAGATTGTAACTGTTCTCGGTGTTAGCCCACCGCTGGCCCTCCCGAGTCTCAGGACACATACACATTTCGGTCTCGATCTTTGTCGCAAAGAATCAGTCGGAAGGCCGGAAAGATGTCATTTCCAACTTCGTTCCGCCAACGAGCGATAAAGTTGTCGATAATCTGCCGTCGAACTTCATGTGGCTTCAGGTCTTTTCGGCCTCTAAGCCCGATACCAGTCTTCTTTTTCTTGTTTTCCGCCAGTGGGTCAAAGAGTGTAAGATACAACTCATGGAACTTCAAGGTCTCAGAGTGATTCTGCGGGCGATTGGGGAACTTTGTAGCAATCTCGTCTTCGGACATGCGACTGGTGGAGCCAGGGAACTGTGAATCGAAGCCAGTCGCGGAATTCTCGCCATCGGCGTCGGGTATGAGCGCATCGTGGCCGATGTCTGACATGGACATAGTGCTCTGGCCGACGGGAAGATGGTGAACTCGATGCGTGGCGTTTTGTCGCGGGGTGACCTCAGGAACTTGACGCGTCCGGGAGAACTGAGCAGTCGCGCAGTCACGAGACCTTGTGTCAGGCATCAAGATCATGGTGATCACTCGGACACCGGCTCTCACTGGGAGCCGTGATCTCGCGAGAATGCCATTACGGTTGCGGAAATCAACGTCTCGCTCACCAATGTCACACTACTTTCCTCGTCACCATCTCCACTGCTCTGTCCCATAATTCATCCATCAACATGGTCCTGACAATTCCTTCGGTACACCCCGACAAACAGATTTAGCCTAATGTCCTGACCGTCGATCCGGGACAACGGCCCGCATCAACCTAGAATGCTGGCACCATCCGCATTGAACTCTACCTCCAGGTTCAGCCGAAAGTTTATCCCGGATTTGGATCCGTTTCTTTGGCTCTTTATCCGGTTTCATCTCTCCGGAGTTCATTGTCTCAACGTTTCTAGCGCCTCAACTTGAACTTATAAAGTGACAGCGTCCATAGTTGTTCAGATGGTTCCTACAGTTCGATATCGACCTCTACTCACGGGCATTTTGAGGATCATAAAGATATACGCTTGCCGACAATGTTGCGCGTTTCAGGGACCCGAATTGTTGATCAAGACCAAAACGAGGTTATCCTTCGTGGATGTGGATTGGGAGGATGGATGAACAGTACGTTTCGGAATGCTCCTTTGCATACCATCTTTGCACTTGTGGCGTTGTGATTACTGACACAATCACGATTGTATACAGTGGAAAACTTTATTTCCGGGTTCCCAGGGCGTGAATATCAAATCCGTGAAGCACTTGCAGCAACCATCGGACAGGAGAAGGCTCAGTATTTCTTCGACAAGGTGCGCCTCTACTACCAAGCTATTTCAGCAAATATAATGAGACATTGTGGATCTAGTTTCTCCAATACTTCTTTGAGGAAGATGATGCAAAGTTTTACGAGTCACTCGGGTTGAATTGCATTCGGATCCCCTTCAATTACCGCCATTTCGAAGATGACATGAACCCACGAACACTCAAGCCGGAGGGCTTCAAGTGGCTCGACAGAGTTATCAACCTTTGCGCCAAACAAGGCATCTACACCATTCTCGATTTGCATACTGTTCCCGGGGGTAGGTGTTTGCTGTAGTGGTGATTTCACAAGCGTGTAAGTCTAATCGTTTGGCACTCCAGGTCAAAATGGAGATTGGCACTCCGACAGCGGCCACCACATTGCCGAGTTCTGGCGCCACAAAGACTTTCAAGACCGCGCGATCTGGCTCTGGGAGCAACTCGCAGACCACTACAACGGCAACCCCTGGATCGCCGGCTACAATCCCCTCAACGAACCCTGCGACCCGGGCCACACACAGCTTCAGATCTGGTATCAGCATGTATACAACGCCATCCGACAGATTGATCCAGATCACATCATTTTCCTTGACGGCAACACGTTTGCATCGGACTTCTCGCATTTTGATGTCGAGAAGACGTGCAAGAAATGGGAGAATGTCGTTTACTCGGTCCACGACTATTCAAACTACGGATTTCCTATGTCAAGAGAGCTTTACAATGGGAGCGAGGATCATAAAGCTCGGGTTAAGAGAAGTTACGAGAAGAAGGTGCAATGGATGAAGGATAATAACCTTCCGATCTGGAATGGAGAGTGGGGTCCGGTTTATGCCAGGAAAGAGTACGATGAGGATGACACTGAGAAGATCAACACGGCGAGGATCCATCTTCTGAAAGACCAACTCAAGATCTATGACGATGATAGAATACCATGGAGCATTTGGTTGTTTAAGGATGTGTCCGGATTCCAAGGTGATGCGTCTTGATCATACTTGAAGAAAAGCAACTGACACCATTGGAAAGGGATGGTTTACGTGAAACCGGATACAAAGTACAACAAAGTTTTCAAAGACTTCTTGAAAAAGAAGCACTACGCCGCTGTCGATGCTTGGGGAGCGGATGAGTCGCACGTCAAAGATACGTTTGACCAGTTGGAATCATTCGTGAAAGATAACGTTCCAGAAAGGTAGAGTCTTTAGATGTTTCACCGTGATGAGATATGCTAACGCCTGACAGATATCGGAACCTATATCCTCACCCGGTCTGGAAGTTTGAGCAGCGGATCAGCCGCATCTCGAGAAACATCCTGTTGGCGGAATACTTTGTCCAAGAGTGGGCCGATCATTTTGTGGGGATGGAAAAGGGAGAATTGGATGAGATGGCACAAAGCTTCCGGTTGAAGAATTGTCTTCAGCGGGAGGAGTTGAACAAGGCCTTGCAAACACATAACGGACGACAATAGGTTTCGGGAATGTAACATGGGATATCACTCGTTCACCAATTAATGAGACGAAGATTGTGACATTAATGCATTCTAGCAAGTGCATGTTGGATGATCGTACTGTGAAGTGAGCACGTAATTCAAGAACGTACTATCTTTCTGGTGTTATAACTACAGGCCCTCCAGTATCTCCGACAGCCGGATAGGTTTCCGCACCGCATTCGAGTACCCCTCATGAAAACTGATCCACACCGACTGTGTGGTCTTGTCACTGCCGACCCTCCTCCGCTTTTGCGCAGATGTCTGCGCCTGATCCGAACCTGCTTCCTCTATAATTCGACCAAAAAAATCTCGCTTTTTATCCGATCGACTAGGCTTTGCGGCCTGCACAGTAGGGGTTGTCGTAACCGCTTGCTCAGGAGCCAATTGAGAGAGGGCCCCCATTCGGGCCTCTCGCGCAGCTTGATCCCGTAATATCTTCGACTTCTGCCATTCTTGCTCCAGCACCTGACGGACAGCGTATCGTACGGGCTGGCGCGCAGCGGACTCGCCTTTCCAGCATGGGTACATGCTCAAGGAATCCACTGAAGGATCCATTCGATACGCCCAACTTGGGTTGTGGCCATCGGAAACCGCTTCCACACGAACCTTCTCAAACCGGACGCCGGTAGCTGTCATTGCTTCCACGGCGCGGGAAACGAGGGCCTTCTCCGAATCCCGTCGCACACTGGAGACAGAGAGTCCATCTTTTCCACGGATGACGACCGGACTGATGTTGGGCGAAATCATCATATTCAGATATGGCGCAAGTTCAGTAGAAATCGAAGCTGGTGATTTGAAGGTCTGAGAGAGCCGGATCGAGTCCAGGGACGAGTGTAGAGTTTGAATGACAGAATGGTGATGCTTGGTCATTTCGCGAGCTTCCCAATCGGCATTCATCCCGCTGAACGGAGGTGGGTCCTCTGTGGCGTCCTTATCGAAAGCGGCACTGGCAGTAGGGCTGGCGAAAAGATGATGAAATGCCACGACAGGTTGGCAAAGATAATGCGCAAGCTCGTGAGCTTGTCTCGAAGAAAGAAGATCAGCGAAATAGAGCCACTCATACGCCATGTTTGGTTTCGAAAGCCGGAAGTCATCGTTATAATGCCGTGTAGGATAGGATGCAAAACAATCTGCATTCAAGTCAGAGTTTCGAGGTGTAGTGAGCTTCTTCCCCATGATATTTAGGAGACCTACCAGCCGTAATTTTATCAAACTCCCCCAACGCCTCCACAAGATCTTGCACTCGTCTTGCCGAGGCTGTTCGCATAGGTAAGGCTGATCCGCCGGCATTCTTATCAAGACGAAAGATGGTGTCAACGGCGTCTCGTATGCTGAGGGAACCCTTATTGGAACTTTTACCATCCCCTTTTCCAACAGTTTTCCCTCCAAGTTCTTCCTCAACTATCTGTCTCGTTAGGCAAGGAGTTTGTGCATTAGCACTCCTTAAACGGGCGGATATCCATTGAGCATTAATCAGTGCTCCTCTGATATCACCTGCCTGTCCACTCGAACTTCCATGAGAGGAGAGCTCGATAAGACGCCGAACAGCGCCGTTCCCCGTGGTAAGACCTTCCCTGGCGAATATGCTTTCTAACCTTTCTTCGACTAAGCCGCGGGGAGGAGGCCGCATCTGAACAATTTCTGCTACTTGCCGCAACGGTTTGAGCGCCGGAGCATACAAATCGTTGCATACGGCCACAATGGGTCGACAGAGACGGAAATCATTCTTCCTGCCTCGACGCGTTCTTTTCCCGGAATGCTTGCGGGTGACTTCGTCGGCATTAATCAGACCAATGAGGGCCTGAATAAATCCACCATCTTGCCCGCCTACAACTCCATCAATCTCGTCAATCACAAGACATAGAGGTCTATGATCAACAGTATTTTTGGCTCCACTCCCCACCCCGCAAGACTGAATTCCCTCTGTAGAGAGAATATCTTTGATTTTTCCTTTTACAACGCCGGAAGAGCGATCATCTGATGCGTTAATCTCCACGGCACGGTATCCAGCTTGTCGAGCCGCAACATGAGCTAATGTCGTTTTTCCTAGTCCTGGTGGACCATGCAATAGCAATACCTTCTTGTGTTCGACGGATCCTTCAGGATTAGGCCGCTTGGAAGTTACCGAGCCGAAAACTTGTGCTTCCCAACATTTCAACCAATGTAACACATGGCGATGCGTGCGTTCGTCGCCGACCAAGTCTGTGAATCGTTTGGCTCTGTACTTCTCTGTCCATAGTGTCTTTTTCTTACGACCAGCATCACTGGGTGCAAGTTCCGGTAGATCAACACTGGGAGATTGTTCGGTCTTTTGTACAGCTAGTTGATCCATAAGATTCGTAATAGGAACGCCATAGAATTCCCTTGAGATTCCTATAGGAGCATCTACGCTGGACTGTTGGTGAGAAGACGGCCGTTTACGCTTGCGGGATATCTGGATTGAATCACCAGATGAAGTGACCACTTCGACGGTCCCCAGTGTCGGCGCAAGATGATTTAATGTGAGCTCCGGAACTTTCTTTGGCTCTGCGAAACGAAGAAGCCCACCCGTGAGAGGAAGTGTGAATTTTGGGACAAAGCGGTCCGATGAAGGTAAAGGATTTCTGCTGACACGACTATTCGGTGTAGACTCGGCAGTGTTGATCGGAGGGGACGATGGAAGCTCGGCCATGGTTGGGGAGGGCGAGCTTTCAGGAACTAGCTGAACCTCCGGCGACGACAATCGTGCACGATTGGGGGTAGGCGACACTATCATATACGGTCAGAAGAGGCCCGGCTAACCCATTCGTAGTTTACTCGCCTGGAGCCAGAGAGCTGCTCCTGAAGATTTGGTCGTGGTATCTCTCTCGATACCGAATGACAACTCCTCTGCGATCGAGCTCGTTTCGCTCCTCAACGAAAGCTTCGTGGATGGCTTCAACTTCTTCGGAATGGGGATCGGTGAACTGTTCCGGTTGCACAATGGAATAGTGAAGAAAGTAGGATTCGGAGGCGTAGGCCGTGTGGTCTGGCAGAGGACTTGGGGTGTCGGTGGACACCGTGGACGGGAAATCGATAGTTTCAAGAAATGCTGGATCAAGTACAGTAAAGTCGTCGGTCATTAAGGAAGAGGGGATACACCGTTGGTGCTGAAGGGTAAACTGGAAGAACGAGTGGGAGAGCGCCAGATCCAACGGACGAGGGTGGCCGGGCAAAGATCGAACGTGACCGCGTAAAGTATAATCACGTTGCACAAAACAGCACTCGGACAGGTAACAAGTGCATAGAGAATCACTCATAGTAGAATTTATTTATTTATTTATTTATTTATTCATACTGCATGGACGTGCTCAGTTTTCACAACCTTACACACCGACGTCGAACCTCCAAAGCCAGACAAGTGTGCCAAATGAATCCTCATAGGAACCACACTCAAGTGGCAACCTCCACTGGTCACTTTAGCCCTCCTCCAAAGAAAGCTAGAGCCTGCCCGGTACCTGTCGATAACTCGAAAAACCCTATGCTGCTGCCAAGCCTTAGGCTACGTCACTGAACCCCGATTCACCAGATATCACGGCTGCACCATATTACATGATGGATGTCACAATTATGGCTTAGAGAGGCAGATTGTCATTGATATCAGCGATACTATATATGACAGTGTGAAGCTGTACTGACACACTGTGAGAATACGGTGACAAGGGCAAAATCCAACATCGCCTTTAGTACAGCCTGGGTGTCAGTATATACAGTAAAGCTGGCGTGGTACTGTCATGAACCCTAACCTCGCGCTCACTCAAGAGCCTCCCGTTCCGGTCCTCTTCCAACAGCCTGCACCTTACGGCATTCTCTGGGGAAGAGTTACCATCTTCATTGAGTTTGGACACCAGGTGTACGAGTATAGTTATCTTACTTGTATTCCCGAACCATGATCTTGTTCTTATCTTGTCTGAAGCTAGCATGTCACATGTGTTCTTCCATTGACCTCTATAGTCTTCTATCTATTTCTATCATGTTCCGCTATGTTCTCTGCTCTTGTCTGCCTTGAAGGTTCCATTGGTTTCCTTATGGTTCCATGACCTTCTTCTGTGTTCTATTGATTTGTCGTATCATGTTCTTTGATGTTCTATCTTGTTCTGTATGCTTCCTTGACGATGTCGTCCAAGACTCTTCATGAAGCTTCTGTCTGTTTCTTCTGGTTTCCATCTCTGTTGCTCTCTGGTTATATAAGGGACTTGATCCCCCCTCTTGTATCTAGTCTTCACGCAACAATTCACTCTTCACT